>CAUYPK010054352.1:0-42177 GCA_963574355.1 Loris lydekkerianus | reverse complement strand
GAGTTTTTGTATCCAGTCAGCCAAACTATGCCTCTTAGGGGACAGTGTAAACCATTCACATTAATGAAGAATATTGATAAGTCTGGTAAAATTTTGGGTATTGAGTTTTTCAAAAGTCCAATGGACATTTTTAATCCTTTTGCCACTGTGGAAGTTGGAGTTTATCAAAAGTTTCTGAGTGAGTTTACTTTTGTGATAAAGGATTGGGCTGGTTATTATGGAGGATAGGTCTGAGAATATCCTGAAGAGCTGGTTTGGTTATGGAAATTTCTTTAACATATGAATATCATTATAGTATTTAATTTCTCCATCATAAATAAAACTCAGTTTCTCTGGATACAGGATCTGGGGTTGAAAGTTATTTTGTTTTAGGAGATTAAAAGTCAAATACCATGCTCTTCTGGCTTGAAAAGTTTCAGCAGAGAGATCTGCAGTCATTCTAATATTCTTCCATTTGTAGGTAATGGCTTTCTTTCATCTGGCTGCTTTGAGAATTTTCTCCTTCATATTAACTTTAGTGAGGTTAATTATGATGTGTTTGGGGGATGTCTTATAGGGGTTGAGTTGTGCTGGGGTTATGAAGCTGTCTGGTATCTGAATTTCAGATTCTCTAGGCATGTCTGGAAAATTCTCTTTCATAATTTCATGGAGAATGGCCTCTGCCTTGAGAAGCCACTTCATCACTTTCAGGGATTCCAATGAGGTAGATATTAGCCTTTTTAGAACTATTCCAGAGGACTCTGAGAGAATGACCCATTTTTGCTCTTCATTTCTCTTCCTTTTTGAGAGTTTGGGAGCTTTCAAAAGCTTTGTCTTCATTATCAGAAATCTTTTTTTCTGCTTCTTCCACTCTGTTACTGAGGGATTCTACTGTATTTTTCAATTCTTTGAGGGCTGCAAATTCTTGCTTCAGTGTGTCAAAATCTTTGGTGGTTTTGTCTTTAAATTCATTGAGTTCTTGAGACAACTTTTGAATTTCTCCTCAAATTTCTAATTCTGACTTTTGAATTGCTCCTCAAATTGCTAATTCCAAATTTTCCTCTATTCTATTAATCTTGTTTGCAATCCAAATTGTAAATTCGATATCTGACATATCGACCAGCTGTTTATGAAGGGGATCTTCAGTTACATCTGCCATATCTTTCCTTGGGGTGATTGATTTATTCTGGTTATTCATGTTACCAGAGTTTTTCCGCTGATTCCATCCCATCATTATTTTACACTGTTTGACTTTTCCCCTGGAGCTTTGTCGAGGACCTGTACAGTGCTATGGCCTGAGAAAGTGGGGACCTGTTTGGTGTGGTGGGGCTAAGTGGCTCTGTCTTGTTTTCAGCTGGTGTCTGTCCGACCCTATTGAAACGGTTACTCTGGGTTGAGTGTCAACTTTGGAGAAATACTAGCAATTAAGTCACCTCACCCCCACAGGTAACAATTGTAAAAGGGAAATCAAACCTTCCTATAGCCACACACCCAGGGCACCACTTGTATAGTCCTCCCTCAATTGGCTCAGTTCAAAAGGTCCAAATCAATTGTCTCAGTCACCACCTGTCTCAGGTGGGAGAGTTTAAAAGGTCTCTGGCAACTAATCTCAGGGGTCTGCTGACAACTCAAATATGACTTGCTCTGGTGCTCCGTGAAGTCAAGAGGACCCACCCAGAAAATAGATTAGTCTGGGAAGGTTGATGCCTTCTTCCCCACCTTGCACCTCTGTCACACCCAGTCACTGATAACCCCACAGGGCTGTGACCCAGTTGCCTCCAATGAGCAGATACTTTTGGGGTTTGCACCTGCCTGAATCACAAGGAAATCTATGTCTGCTCAGCCAGGCTGCTGCTTTGTACCTCTATCCGGCAGGGAAAGGTGAGGTCTGACAACCTCAGGCACTTGATGGAGGCTGGGGGATATTAACTCAGTTCCAGCCCCACCCCTGATTGATGTTACTGATAGAACAGAACATCTTTGTGGGAATTTGTTTCTGTCCCTGCTAAATTTCCCTGCAGAAGAGCTGTTTTGAGTTCCCAGGCCTTGTCTTTGCTGCTGCACTGTCTCAGCTGTTTGTATTTGCAGCACGGTTACCTGTCAGATCCAGTCTCTGCCTGCCCTCCTTTGTTTAAGCTGATGGTCCCCTGGGGGCTGGGTGTGTCTTAGGCTCAGTAAAGGGATATTCTGGGTCAGCCCCACCCTGGGAATCTCCTGGCTCTGTGCATGCATTTTCTAGTCCCTGCACTCCACCCAGGCCCGTACTTCCTCAGTCAAACCCTTTACTCACGGGGCCTGCATTTCCATCCCAGATCTGTTCCGCAGTGGTTGCCATTTGAGAAGATGCCCGGCTTGCTCTGGTTTCCCAGAGAGACAGGGGGTGTGATTTTGGAATATACGGGAGTGAGCCCTATTGTTGCCAAAAATGGCTGCTGCTCTGTGCCTCGAGCCACTGCTGCTTTGGCATGGTTCTCTCCCAGCCAACCATTTTCTCCTCACTCCTGTGCTGCAGAATCAGCACTGATCAGCTGCAGTCCAGGCCCTGTCCATACCCCTCAAGAAATCACCCAGTAATCTGGACTCCTGGGGGACAGGCCTTTAGATCTTGGAGTGAGAGTGGTAGGGAGTGCTGGGAGCTTAGAATTACAGGTAGAGAATATATACAGTTTTATATGGTTTTATGCCTGGCAGGAGAATGCCATGGCACCCTAGTAGGGGAAGTATGTTCAGTTTTCAGAGGGTCTCTCCCATGGAGTATAGTTTGAGGACCTTTGAACTCTGCTCATTTGTTTTTGGGGCACTCTGAGCCATTCTCTTGGGGGAAGTGACTCCTGTCCACTTAGTGATAAATTTTGTACATTTTGTTTGTATCCTTGGGGTCGCAGCTTGCCTCGGCGGGTTGCTGTGCATTCTTCCACCTTCTCTCTTGGTGCGTCTCTAATCCACCTTCCTCTAGTTCTAAATGAATAATTGACCTTGGGTCTTCTGCGGAATGCCAGCACCTTATCTCAAGACTACTTGTCACATAGCAACCACAGGTTTTTTTGCAGCCAGAAAAAAATAGTTTTTAACAAACTTTGTAGTTTAATTGCTAGAAGGAGAGGGTTTTAACTGCAAGTGTGTTATTTACACTACAATGTCAATTAATTCCCACCCAGAGATGTTAATGGCAGTGGAAGACATAGGAGATATAAGAGAGAGAGGAGGTAAAAAGGCTAGTTTGCAGGGTGAGGCAGGGAGGGCACAGTCAGGGGCTGACTCTCACCAGGGCCTGAGAGATTCTCAACAGCCACCCTTTGGGTAAAAGTTGTCCCTTGTGCCCCATCCACAACCAGTGAGGGCCCGCCCTTCCGAGTAGCACAGCCTCCAGGGGGAGTCAGTTCCAGATAGAGCCAGCCAATCCAACATCCACTTCTTTGTTCTCACAGCCTCCAGGTAGGGCCAGTCCTGGATAGAGCCAGACAATCTTAAACCTCCTAAGTTACCTCAGTCCCTGTGCTGACCAACCCCCCAACTTGGTCCCGGTTTCTCCTGGGAAATTTTCCCCGCTTTTTGTTGCAGCCCAAAATGCATTACGCCAAAGAGTATAGAACCTACCACCATTTCTACCTTGGGGTCGTCCCTCTCTGAGCAGAGTTCTGCTGGAGGTATGGCTTGAGCATGCTTGAATAAAGTCACTCCTTTGTTTTTGCATGTGTGTCTAGTGAACTCTCAGTGTCGGAATTTGGTCTTAACAGTATAGGGTGGGGAGCTGAGTATGGCATGTTTTTTTTCTGTCCCAGATCTACCATCTTTTCTTGTCTTAGTCCTGGTCAGAAAATTGGAGAAGGGGGAGGAGGAATGGAAGCTTTTCAGTAGGGAGTATGAATGCCATTTTATTTTTTGTTTACCACGTGTTGGGGAATTAGAGAAAATAGGAAGGGTGGAAGTTGGAGAGGTGAGAAGGAGGGCTGGAAGTTTGACAGTAGGAAGGAAGTCTAGGGGATGCTTATCTGCTGGATGGAAAGAAGACAATGTGCAGAGTCAGATGAGTCTGCAAAATTTAAAGGTATTCACGCAAGGAGAATTTGAGAAGGTTCACAGGACGAACACAGGGATGGAATATTTTGGAGTGTGAGGAATGCGTGAACATAAAGAATGTCTGACCATTTGGCTAATTTGTGACAGTAATTTTTGAGCTTAGTGAGACTTGAGATATCAAAGATGCCAAGTTTAGGCCAATGAGAATCATTGCCAAGTTTGTACATAGGTCAAGCAGTATTATATAGAAAAATGAGATGTTTGGGTTTTACGTCAGAATAGAGATGTAGGGGTTTCAGGTGAGTTGGAAGACAGTTTAGCAGTGAAGAAGGGGGAATTTTGATTGAGTGGTGCCCATAGTGAAGACTGGGGGAAGAAAACAAATAAGATTAAAGCTAACATGAGGAGGCTGTTCAGGGAAAGTAAAGGGAATTTAGGAAAAAATAAAACAACTGACACTGCAATAAAATGATTAAGACTGCAAGCAGGATAGGGTGTCTTCTGCCTTTGGTTGTCAGCCAAATCTAGGCCTTCAAGAAGATCCTAGATGAGTGAACCTTGTTCACTGCACAAAACTACCTAGAACTATCTACCCAGAGTAAGTTTGGCAAGGAGATTACCTGGACTCACCAACTATAACTTTGGGCAAAAGAGGGCAGTACCTCTGTACATGACCTCAACCTTCTGGAAGGACCTGGGCCTACAGTAGGGACCAGGGGGTAAGACTGGGAGAGGGAAATTCAGTCTTCCTGTGTGGGTAAAAGGAGTTAAGAGATCACATAAAAATACGTAAGAGCACAAAAACAGGGTGAAGAGGGGGAGGTAATGTAGGAATAGAAAGAGTAAAGAAGTGAAGAAAAAGTTTTTAGAGAAAGACTCACCTTAGTACGAAGTGAAAGAATGGTGGGTAAGGTCAGATTGCAGTAGTTTTTTCATCTCCTGGAAATAAGGGTTCATTTGGTTAGGTTCCATGGGGTATATTTTTCAGCCCTGCAAAGGGGCTTTTCCCCAGGTAGTCACAGGTACCATATGAAAAGTTCTAGACCCAAAGATAAAATTATTCCAACATGGAATTTTCTTCCGACATGGAAGAAAAACAGAGATCCAATTCATACAGTTAAAGAGGCCTTTATTCCACCTAGACTACAAGTAGAATGAGATCCCTGACCGGGGAGAAAACCACATGTGGGTGATGGCAGACTGGGATTTAAAGGGTTAGGGCAGTCAGGATTGGTGACCTTCTTATTTCCTAAGAGGAATATGAGTTTGACTCTCTCTCGGTGGGCCTTGAACTGACCCTTCCTGGGTGGGCCCTGAACCTGACCCTGTCTGGGTGGGGCAAGTTTATTTGGGCAGGTTCATCTGATCTATCATTAAGCAGGGCTAAAAAGGTGTAGTTGACTATTATAATTTTCAGGGAGTTTAGTATGTTAAATTACTTTTGACTGGTTGGACTGAAAGTTTTGTACCCAGGGTATAAAAGGTGTGGTTGGGAGGAACAAAGTTTCTCTGTGTTGTAGCAGGGATAGATGAAAAAGCCTGGGTGCGATATAACAACAGCTATCTTCAGGGTAGCTTGATGTGTTGATTGGCATATGGTAGAAAGGCAGTTTAGCTACATTTAATTAAGGAATTATTCAGGTTAGTGTATTGGAATGGGCACTGTTTAAGCTTGATATATTTATGACTACTTGTTGCATGAATTGATTGAGCCGGAGTCGCAGAGATAAGACCTGCAGTCAGAATTTCTTGGAAGAGAAGGGGGCTGCAGCTCTCTCAGGCATGCAGAGACCCTACTTTATTTCTTACTCACTTATATACCCTAATGATAAACCATTCAGCACATACACACATAATCTTAGAATTACAATACAAGAAAGTTACAAAAAAGTCATGAGCCTTATTTATCTCTTTTTGCTCCAAAGAACAAAGTATTCATCTTTAAGGAACTGACATAATCATTAAATTAGCAGCACAATAATCCTATCTTAAATTACTGCTATTCAGGTGTCTTCCAGGAAATTCCTGAGTACAGCATGTGCTGTTTTCAGTGCCTGCCTTCCACTAGATTAGTTTTCTACTGTCTCCAGAGGATCTTCAAAGGAATATCCCTTTCTGTAGACCTTGAGACAGTTTCAATCAAGAACAAAGTTATGACAGCCTTTAATGTGGCTCAGCTACAACTAGTAGTTTTAGTTTTCAGTTGTATAGCAAATATATCTTTTTTTCTTTATAATAGTGTATGCTTTGTAACTACAAATATCCGAATATGTGATAATTTTGTGTATTTATGGGAAAAGTGTGTAATCTCTGATAAGCTCTAGTGGGTGCACATCTTCATTAGCCATGAAATAAATACCTGTTCTACCTAAGTACTTCTCGTAAGATAGAAATCAGACATAGTTGTGACATTTTGGAATAAAGACGTCTATAAGTTTTTATTTCATCAAAATGGGGCAAGGTACTGGGGTAAGCACACAGCCGTATATAGTCTCAAGAAGAAGATGGCTGGGTATTGTAACTCTTCAATCTAACATGGTGTTTCCTCCAGTCTAGTTTTTGTCGGCTTCAGCTGCTTCTGCAGCTTGAGTGAAGTGTGGTGGGCCCAGGCTTCTAGTATTGCAAGTTTCACTGCTGTGGTCATCAGCAGACCATCTTCTGGGCTAGTCTACTTTTCTTTCAGTTGTTTCTCTCAGGCCCATCTTTCCAGGTTTTGATCTGGTCTTGGTTACCAGGATAAAAGGGATGTACTTTTTTTTTTTTTTTTTTTTGGGATGTACATTTTCTGTAGGCGTTGACTGGGGTCTGGGAAGAGAAAACCTATTAATAATAGATAAAACTCACAACATTTGTTGTACATACATTCCTAGTTTAAGATTATATTTTCCTTTCCCTGACATTTGAATTGAGACTGCCTGGAAGGTGTTTCTTATGAACAACTTTGTGAGGATTTAACTTAACCCTGTTTCCAGGGGCTACATTTCTTTATTCACAGTAATTGGAGGGAAATACCTGGTTTTCATGTAAATGGATCTCTTGGTGTTGTTTGGCCATATTTATTTAGCATATGATTTATTTTATTTTTTCCTTTTCCTGATGATTGAGGTCTCCAGACTATATGTAATTTCTAGTACATTTTCAAAAATTTGCTTACCTGCTATGTAACTTTGGCAATAAAAGATGGACCATTATTACTTTGTCTTTTTTTTTTTTTTTTAATTGTTGGGGATTCATTGAAGGTACAATAAGCCAGGTAACACTGATTGCAATTGTTAGGTAAAGTCCCTCTTGCAATCATGTCTTGCCTCCAGAAGGTGTGGCACACACTAAGGCCCGACCCCCCTCCCTCTGTCCCTCTTTCTGCTGTTCCTCCTCCCCCCATAACCTCAATTGTCATTAATTGTCCTCATATCAAAATTGAGTACATAGGATTCATGCTTCTCCATTCTTGTGATGCTTTACTAAGAATAATGTCTTCTCCTTCCATCCAGGTTAATACGAAAAATGTAAAGTCTCCATTTTTTTTAATAGCTGAATAGTATTTCATGGTCTGCATATACCACAGCTTGTTAATCCATTCCTGGGTTGTGGGTATTTAGGCTGTTTCCACATGTTGGCGATTGTAAATTTAGCTGCAGTAAACAGTCTAGTGCAAGTATCCTTATGATAAAAGGATTTTTTTTCTTCTGAGTAGATGCCCAGTAATGGTTTTGCAGGATCAAATGGGAGGTCTAGCTTGAGTGCTTTGAGGTTTCTCCATACTTCCTTCCAGAAAGGTTGTATAGTTTACAGTCCCACCAGCAATGTAAAAGTGTTCCCTTCTTTCCACGTCCATGCCAGCATCTGCAGTTTTGAGATTGTGATGTGGGCCATTCTCACTGGGGTTAGATGGTATCTCAGGGTTGTTTTAATTTGCATTTCTCTAATATATAGGGAGGATGAACATTTTTTCATATGTTAGCCATTTGTCTGTCAGTGTGTATGTGACTAGCTGACTATTTAAGCTGGCTGGAAATAAATATCGGTATTTGCCACGATGAGCTTGTAGCCATTTCTTGCTTTCAGACCATTTCAGAAGCAGGCTTTACACCTGTGATGCCAGTCACTCCACAATCCCTCGTGCAACACTTCATAAGAAGTTAAAGGAATAATTATGTATCTTGATTCCAGGTTTACAATTTTCACTACTTAACTGTTCTTTATTCAGTTTAAGTAGCTGTAATGAACACCACCCATGTGTGAGAAAAAGTTTTCTTTCAAGATGCAATTTAACACTCTACAGTTGGTGTTTGAGATAAACATTTGGTCAATATGGAGATTCATGGTTAATTTACTATAAAATCAAACTGAGAGCTGTACATTTACTACATTCATTCAAAATAAAAAACTTATATGAAATACATATTCTGGTATAGATTTTCACAATATGTGAAAATCAAAATCAAAGGATTGAAGCTTCATCCTACATGCTTCATTTACTCAAATACTTGCACACACTATTATTCTGGAAAAAAGACAAATGCAGAGAAGAAAAAGAAAACTGCTCTTTTGCAAACAAACCAAAAAGCATCCTTCCAAAGAGGCCAAAATAAACATGTAGTATGCATAAAGTGTTACTGTTCAACACACATTCTATTTCTAGAAAATATTTAACTCTGTAGGTTAAAAAAATTAAGACAAAGCAATGTGCAACATCTTAAGCCATTAAACTACCCTGAAAAGAAAACACACAGACACACACTTATGACAATAAACATACACAAATTAGAAATATTGATCAAAACTCAGTAAGTAAATAACTAGACTCATAGAATGTCTATTGTTGGGAGAATTTCTCTTCAATTAAATTTCATCTCTAAAAAAAAGTTTAATGTGCTAACTTTATATAAAGCAGCCAAATTCTTCAAGTACTTTGCTGTTGAGTAAGCTAATTTTTACAGAGCTAAACTAGGCACTAAAAGTAAAATTGGAAGGTAGACATGGAGAAAAAACTGACAAACTGTAGCTGGACAAGACAACAGAATGCTATTAGACCATGTTGACATTATCACATCAATTAAACAATAAGCTAACAGGTTTAGGCATCTGCTGGTTTAGTACATTACCTCCCTTGGATTTACTTAAATGTATACAACAATCAACAGGTATATATAAAGTCCTAAGGAAAAAAATGCCACTTAAAATCAATGTTGGATGCTTGGCGCCTGTAGCTCAAGCAGCTAGGGTGCCAGTCACATACACCATAGCTGGATTGTTCGAATCCAGCCCTGGCCTGTCAAATATCAATGACAACTACAACCTAAAAATAGCCAGGCATTATTGCAGATGCCTCTAGTCCCAGCTACTTGGGAGGCTGAGGCAAGAGAATCCCTTAAGCCCAAGAGTTTGAGGTTGCTGTGAGCTGTGTCGCTACAACACTCTACCCTGAGTGACAGCTTGAGACTCTGTCTCAAAAAAAGAAAAAAAATCAACATTGGAGGCTTGGCACGTGTAGCTCAGTGGCTAGGGTGACAGCCACATACACCAGAGCTGGTGGGTTCAAATTCAGCCAGGGCAAACTACAACAATAAAATAGCCAGGCATTTTGGCAGGTGCCTGTAATACCATCTACTTGGGAGGCTGAGGCAAGAGAATTCCTTAAACCCAAGAGTTTGATATTGCTGTGAGCTGTGACGCCATGGCACTGTACCAAGGGTGACAAAGGGTAAATCTGTCTAAAAAAAAAAAAAAAAAAAAAATCAACATTGGAAACTAATTAAAACAATCTTTGCAAATGGATATATAAAATGTAATAGGCTTTAAAAATGTTCATTACTCCTGTCCTTGAGCTGCTTTTTCCAGATAGTGCACATTAACCAAAATGGCTATGAAGTTGCTTTCTTCAATCTTTCTTCTGTCTGAAAGAACGATCTTAGAAGATACAAATAAAATCTACCTTTGATGCTTTAACTGCTTCCTTTGCATTTTTTCTACTAGTTTCTTGTGGAGCTGGCTGAGCCACATGCAATCATGAATCATCAATACCCTCTGACCTGTTGTTACTTAGGTCACTTTCATCATAACTGTATATACCTTCTTCTTTATCAATTTCTTGAGACTCATTTACTGCCATGGTAATAGGAGGTGATGACAGAGTAGTTTTGGACACTACTTCACTTTCTTCCATTGGTGTGGCAAGGAGGAATGGTGAAACTGGTCTTCAGCTGCTGAGTCTTTGCCAAGGAGATTCTCTGTTGCGTCCATTTCCATTTCACAAGGAATATTGTCAGTCTGATATTTACTATCTAAAGTTTCACCCTGTTATATTCAGGTTTTGTCCAAAGGATGAAATAGTGGTCAATTCCTTGGTATAAGCAGCATGACCAGCTGGTCTTGCATCTGCCTCTTCTGCTCCTGTTCTCTGAAGAGGGGCTTCTTTATTCCCTTAACCTCCAGAGAGTAATTTTTGGTCTTTTGATGCCTCTTTTGTTTTGTTTTGTTTTGTTTTGTTTTGTTTTGAGACACAGTCTTTCTATGTCACCCTGGGTAGAGTATGGTGGGGTCTCAGCTCACAGAAACCTCAAACTCTTGAGCTCAAGTGATTCTCCTGCCTCAGCCTCCTGAGCAGCTGGGATTGCAAGCACCTGCCACAATGCCCATCTACTTTCCTTTCTTTTTGTTGTAGTAGTCATTTTGCAGGCCCAGGCAGGGCTCAAACCCACCAACTTCAATGTATTTGGCTGATGCCCTACTCACTGAGCTATGGGCGCTGAGCCAAATTACTTTTTTTTTTTTTTGAGATAGAATGTCACTATGTTGCCCTGGGTAGAGTGCCATCATGTCACAGCTCACAGCAACCTCCAACTCTTCAGCTTATAAGATTCTTCTGCCTCAGCCTCCCAAGTAGCTAGGACTACAGGCACCCACCTTAATGCCCGGCTACTTTTTTATTCATTATTGCAGTTGTCATTGTTGTTTAGCTCAACCGAGCTGGGTTTAAACATGCCAGCCTTGGTGTATATGGCTGGCACCATAACCAGTATGCTGGGGGCGCCAAGCCTGAAGCTTTTCTTTAGCAGCACTGGTGATGGTGTTATGACACCCTGTGTCCTTGTCCTTTCCTTTATAAGTCAGCTATCTTTCACCAGCACTATGCCAACTTCAATAAGAACTTGCTCCTTCTGTTCCATTTCACTGCATACGTTAGGCTTTTCCTTTCTATATTTTCAGAGAGGAGAATTTTGGGAGATTGGTTTCATGGGGAAAGTGGGTTCTATGGTTGGAGGCAGTTCCATCCGAGTCCTCTTCTGAACCACTTCCATGGGAGGAGGCCCCAGCTCAGCAGACTCCTTCCGAACAGCCTTCATAGGAGGAAACAGCTGCACTTGAGCACACTGTTCCTCAACAACCTCCAGAGGAGCAGGGCCTTTCTAAACAGGCTCCTTCTGAGCAGGCTTGCTACTTCTTTTACTTGACTTATATTTTAGGGATCTTCTTGTATTTTTTTTCATGCAGGCATTTTGTGCCCTACTCTCCTCCACTTTGTTGTCACTCTTTGGCATTTCCTGACTACTGAATTCTCTTTCTATTTTTTTCTTCTTCTTTGTCACAGGCTCCTCATCATTCACAGGATCAGGTAAAGATTGGGCTTCAACTTCCATCTTCCTTTTTCTTTTCTTGGTTTTACAGAACTTTTCTGAATTGCTTCCTATAGATCCATCCATCTCTTTATTTTCTCTTGCTAATTTGCAAGTTCTGGTAGTCACTTGCGTCATTGAGACGCTACTACAAGGCTTTTTCTTTCTTTCTTTTTATTTTTTTCTTGAGATAGAGTCTCATTTTATCAGCCTCTGTAGAGATCTGTGGCATCACAGCTCACAGCAACCTCCAAGTCTTGCACTTAGGCGATTCTCTTGCTTCAGCCTCCCGAGCAGCTGGGACGACAGGCACCCACCACTATGCCTGGCTATTCTTGGCTGCAGTTTACCTGGGGCTGGGTTTGAACCTGCCACCCTCTGTATATGGGGCCAGCAGCCTCCCCACTGAGCCACAAGTACTGCCCTGCCATATACATTGTACCCCTTAGGTGACAGCACACCAATCTCCCTCCCATCTTTACTCTAATTTTTGTATGATTTCACTCTAAAGACCGATTCTTGCAATTTGTAAGTTGGATTTTGCTTTTGTAACCTAGGAATGCAAGGCTTTGGATCCCTTTCAACCTAATTCCCTCCCGTATATTTTAACACTGTACAGGAGGACTGGTTTCCCCCTGCATTTTCCAAAAGTACGGCAAGCTGAGTGTAAATGTTCCTCATTTGTTTCCTCAGCCTAACTCTTCTAGGTCTTGCAGTCAAATCTTAACTTTTCAGTTTCTTTCTCATTTTTCCAAATGCTAACTTTCCATCCAATTTACATTATTGATAGAGTCAAACTCTGCCCCAATAGGGTAGACCTGCTTAAAACAATGAACCCCTTACCCTCTCCCACCAGATGACCCACCTAAGAAAGGTGAATGGGTCAACCCCCTATCCTACTTTACTGGATGTCACACTGGGAAATGTAAATTGGCCAAACCCCACCCTTACAGCAGATGTCCAACCCAGGGAAGGAAATGTCCAGACCCCCACCTTCCCAACCTTTAAAGACCCCTACCTCCACCACTATTTGCAATTACCCAAGTGTAGATTTATTCCCTGCAGGTTGGAAATCTTACCCCACCTGCACCCAAGTGAAATAAAGCCATTTTAATTGCACACACTGGGCCTCTTTTTTTTTTTTTTTTTTATCTCCTGCCTCATAATAATCTTTTATCTTTGGTTCTGTAATCTTTCAATTATTATTTGTTTTTACCTTTATTTCTCAGTTCAAACAGATGAAGTATTTTTGTTATTTGTCATTTTTTTATGTAAGAGTGGGCTATTATTTTCTAAATTGTTGGTTTCTATAATTTTCTGAACATGATTCATAAGGAGAAGGAAGAAAATAATCCTGTGACATGCTGATTAAAATCTTTGTGCCTTTACTTCTTGTATCTTGCTGAGGCACACTTTTTTCCAGAATGTCTTTGCATTGAGATTCCTCATTGGTAACTGTATAGGATGATGTGTCTTGAGTCACTCTTCTATCACTTGTCATTCCAGGGCTTCACACTTGTCTGAGGATGACCCAAGATGCTCAAAGCATTTATGTTTACTGGTGTGTTCCACAAATATCAGTTCCTGGGACATAGGTGTCCAATGAATAGCCTGAAATATGGGGATGGAGCCTCTCAGGGGAGTAAATGAATGCCTTTCACATTGACAGTAGTCTCTTATAATACCCTTCATGTACACAGCTAACCCATTGGAATCTTGATTTTTCTGGGGGGGGGGGGAAGAGACAGTCTCAAGCTGTCATCCTAGGTAGGGTGTCGTGGCGTCACAACTCACATCAACCTCAAACACTTGGGTTTTAAGGATTCTCTTGCCTCAGCCTCCCAAGTAGCTGGGATTACAGGTGCCCCACCCCCAATGCCCGGCTATTTTTGGTTGCAGTTGTCATTGTTGTTTAACAGGCACAGGCTGAGTTTCAGTCCACCACCCTTGGTGTATGTAGCCAGTGACCTTCTGATTCAGCTACAGGACTTTAATTATTATTATTAGCATTATTATTATTGATAGAGACAGATTCTCACTTTATCACTCTCAGTAGAATGCAATGGTGTCACAGTTCACAGCAACCTTCAGTTCCGGGGCTTAGGCAATTGTCTTGACTCAGCCCCCTGAGTAGCTGGGACTACAGACACCCGCAACAATGCCAAACTATTTTTGTTGTTGTTGCTGCAGTTTGGCCCATGCTGGGTTTAAACCCACCACCCTTGCTATAGTCACAGGTGCCACTCAACTTTAATTATTTTTAATACCAGCATCCATCTTCATTTCTGGTACACATTATTGCTTAGTGAGATATTCGGGACAAAAAATGAGAGGTTATTCTGAGACATTATTGCAGGAATTCGAGGCCCAAGGAGCACCCAAACACCACATTTATAAGAGGGAGGGATTTATTTCAGCTGGTGGATTTATTTCTTCTATGGCATAGAAGAATTCCAATTGGCCATGTTCTCCAAATGCCTCGGTCATTCCCTTTTCATCTCCAGTTAAAAAGTTCCAACCCACAGGGACCTTTCTCATTGGTCAGTTTGAATCAAGCAGAAGAAAGGACTCTGCAGGTGTATCCTTCTGGTCTTCTTGAGAAAACCTGTTCTCCTAGACCTCATGCTTCCTGGGTATCCTCTCTCTTTTATCCCTTTTATCTCTTTTGTCCTCTCTCTTAATCCCTTTTGACACTCCATATATATGTTGATTTGAGGTCTCAATAGCAGCTTGTTTCTGTGGAAGCCAGTATAAATCAATTTTCAAATTCAACTTTGTATAACTTTTCTACAAAATCTAAGGCATGAAAGTATTTCTGATCTGTTCTATAGTTTCTTCTTTAGTTTCTTCTGCTATAGCACTCTTGCAGGGAGTTTCAGGCCATAACCTTCAGAGTCACCTGGCAGGGCTTTCCTATTTCTTTGGTCTGGACCAGAATTCAGATTTCAGGGACTGTGACTCCTCTCAGGTTCTTCACCCAGGCCTTAATTGTACCATGGTAGTAGGCCAATATAAGTATGAGTTTTGACTTTTCCCTGTGTTACACATAGAGTACTGTATCTGATTATGAACCCAAGCTCCCTCCTGGGTGACTTTATATTCATAGAAGCTATAAAGGAGTCATTCTCTGTTTTATCTCAATGGTGTGGTTACACAGATTACATCCCTCCTTCCCTTTTCCCAAAGTCCAATTAAGACAAGTCCCAGGAGGAGCTTCCTCAGACTTCAGCAGTGTGCCAACTAGCCAGCTGCCAGTATGGTGCTAGAGCGAGGCATGTTTACCATCTTAAAAGTAACCTTTGCTTCCCCCAGGGCATTAAAGCTCTCTTCAGCTAGCTGTAATAAATCCAGGCAAGGATTTCTTCCACTTTTGCTGCCATGCATGTGGTCAAAATGATGATATAAAGGACCTTCTACCTTGTTTTGAGGGGGACCAGGTTCTGGTCTTTGATCTAGATATGATCCATTTGATACCCCAGAGAAAAAGGATGTACAACACAAAAGAGTAAGCAAAACATAGTTAATTGCCCAAATGGAGATCTTTCTTCTTACTTTTCTTAGGACTTCTGCCTGTTCAATTCAGTCTCTTCTTCCTTAGTAACTTCATACAATGGTTTGGCAGTCTGTATGTTTCATACAGTCTTTCACAGAAATTCTCAGAGCTTGCATCTGGCTTCTGCATAACCTCAGCCACCTTGCATATGTTTGTGTCCTTCTGACTCCCTTATAGTGAAAGGAATGAAGTCAAGGCTCTTTTCAGAGTAAGAGAATGAAACCATTTGGCAGTTACTGTTGCATGACTGGAGACATGAGAGAAAGCAGCTTTGCCGTGTGTATATGCTGGCTCCTGAAATTATTAAGGGTAAACAAGAAACAGAATATACCACATGGGATGGCATGTAGCAAAGGATCTTTATTATTGATCACCTTGTATACCTGGTGGTCACGTACACACTTAATCTATGATCTCTAACTCTTTCTATCTAACCTTAACTTGTGAGGAGACACCAAGTCTACAAATCAGCAGAATTTTCTCTGCTTTTTCTTTCTTCTCAGATATGTGTTAATTCTTGAGCAAGGTATCCAAATAAAAATCACAAAGAACTCCTGGGGAAGAAGGGGAAATAAAATCTCTCAAGCACACACTTAGTTTGCCTCATAATGGAGTAATGACTTTGTTTTTCCACAAGGCAGAGACCTTTATGCTCCAAAGACAATGTGTTTTTAATACCTCTCAACCTCTTGCCCATATCTCCAGTGGAGAGATTGTATGTCTCTGATCATGTGGGCTTAATGGGAGCATAACATCAGAGAAACTGTTCTGGAACAGCCTCTGAGTATGCCTCAGAGGGAAGCCCAGTTCCCTTTTTGACTTTGTGTTAGCAAAAGACATTTTTAACCCGTTTCAGACTTGCTTAGTGTGGCTTATGTGGAATAGTTTAACCCACATTTCCTCTTCCTTTATTCTGATGTATGTCATTCATATCTGTCATTATAGCAGTGAAAAGTCAAGCATAATGCTTGTTTTTGTGCTGGGTTTCTCTTATTTATCTACAAATTACATATAAAATAAAACCAATGATTAAATTAAATATACTAATGAACTTCCAATTAATCTTTGTTTTTTAGGTAAAGGATTAATCTGTTCTATACCATTAGGTATTCTTTGTAGTATTTGATCTCCATGTATCTTCTGTAACTTATTTTCAAATGTGAAATACACTTTATGTTGAAAATTAACAATTTTTAAGTTAACTTTTATTGATTTAACAAAATTTTTTTTACATTTTTCCATGGAAATTTATTCTTATTATACATAACAGGTGTAATACAAAAAGTTGTTACATTCCAATCACATTTCAATTTCAATTGTTTCTTTAAACTTACTAATTCATTTTTTAACATTACAATAGCCCGTTCCAGATCAGATATCTTATTATATAATTAATTGTTAATTTGTTTTTGAGCTGTCCGTAACTGTTCAGAGTTCTAATGCCAATCAGCCACAAAAACTTAGTCTGCCAGCAGCTAAAGAACAGTTAAGATTGGAGACCATCGCCACAATCTGTTCAGGTCCACTGGCATCCACACACCTGTTATAGCTCTTAATAAATACAGGTGTTCCTTTTCTAGATTAAAACTCACAAGGTTATTAGTTCAATTATACAATTGAAACATGACCCAAGATAATTCTCCATTTTTTTCACTCCATTTAATATTTCCTTTTAACCAAACAAATGGTAACTGCACACAGGCCTGAATAGTTCTTTCTTCTTGCACTACAAATTCCATGCAATACATTTGAGAATTGGTGGTGTAATGATAATATAGACCACCTGTCCAAGCTTTCAACTGCTTTAATGCCACAGCAACTTACCATAAATGATTTTGTTTTGGGAATCCATAGATTCCCGGTGCTGGCAATGAAAAGCCAACATCCCTCCAGCTCATAGATGTTAACATATTTATATTTATCTTGTCTTTTGTTATAGTATATGTGTGTTCTTCTTGAGACAAATTCATATTAATAGGAATTTTATTATGATCTAATAAAGTTGCTTCAGGACTCCAATCCATTATTGCTCCCTTGGATGTATTGGTGAGGAAAAAAGTTTTTTCACCTTTACATTTAGTCCCATGTACCAAATTCTTCATTTCTTTAACACTATGTTCTTTACAAAATGGAGCCTCTACATCTATAGGAACAAAACTAGGGATAAATCTGGAAATAGAGTTAGCACTCAACATAAACATTTCTCTTTTTATATGTCCTTTAGGAGAGGGCCTGTCATAATGACTTAGCCAATACTGAGTTGTCATAGTAAGACATTGATATTGTTGACCAAAACAAATGGGAGGGCCTGATACTCCATTAACATAATTAGTTACAACCATACCTTCTTCCTCAGGTTTAAATGGCTCTCGTGTGTCTTATGGGCCAGGAAGCCACACAGACTCTTTCACATAAATTGGCACAGTAGGTTCTGTTCAAATAACCCCTTGCAGTAATGGTGGATTAGGGACATAGGTCCAGTACTGATACTCCTCCCCTCTGGCTGTGGTAACTAGAAGTGCAAACATTGCTAAAAATACTGAGACAGGTGTAAAGCTTACGTTTCTTTCTTTGTATGTTTTTAATGGCCATCCTTTCCGGATTCTGCACTTGTTTCATAGTGGGCATCTTGAGATGAGGAGTCACTTTCATCTTTCTCTTCCTCATCTTCATTTTGGTCAGAGATAGGCTGTGAAATCTGCTGGTTATGTTGTTCACCAATGCCTCCAATAACCTCTTTTGAGGATATTTTTTCATGAGGAAGATGTCTCAACTTCATATTCTTATCTGGAATTTAAAAGTTTTGGTTTCCTGTAGAGGCATAAGCAAACCCTCTTCCTCATCTTATGATTGTGGCTGGAAGCCACTCATTTTTTAAAGTATCTTTGTAATATACTGGTTGGTCAATAGGTGGCATTATGACCACACTGTAATGTTTAAAAGCTAGTGTTTCATTTTCATCATTCAAATTTAAAAAATTTAAAGTGAAAAGGGCTGAAGATAATCTATGTCTAGGGGTAGTATACTATCCTTCCCCCTTTTTTTTTTTTTAGAAGAATTTCTTTTAAAGTTCTGTTTTGTCTTTCTATTATAGCTTGACCAGGGCAATTTTTCAGTATTCCAGTAATATGATTAAATTGATGAATATTTAAAAATTTTTTACATTTATGAAATATATATGCTGAACCATTATCTGTTCTGATGGTATTAGGTTTTCACATAATGGCAAATGTTTCTAATAGATGTGTTATTACTGCATCAGCTTTATCTGAAGATAAAGTTGTTGCCCATGAAAAATGAGAATAAGTATCAATAGAATGATGAATATTTTTGACTTTACCAAATTCTGGGAATTGAGTTACATCCATTTGCCAGATTTGGTTAGATTTTAAGCCTCAAGGATTAACTCCTTGTGATAAAGGAGGAGCCACCATAGGTTGGCAAGTAGGACAAGATCTTATTATAGCTCTAGCTGATTGCCAGGTTATTCCATGTCTTGGTTTTAAAGACTTGGCATTTGAATTATGTAATTTATGTTCTTTCTGAGCTGAAGAAACTGAACCAACTACTTGGTCAGTCATATGATTTTTTTCAGAAAAAGGTCCATGTAATCTTGAATGAGCTCTTATGTGTGTTATATACAGAGGATGTTGTCAAGCTCTAATCAAGGCTTGTAATTGAGTAAATAATTGATTTAACTCAGAGATGGTATCAGAAAGAGTGACTGTTTCAATATTTTGTACTACTATTGTATTATATTTTGAGTCACTCATGATATTTAAATTATCTTTTTTAAAATCAGTTAATAACATTACAATAGTAAACAGTTTTGCTGTTTGAACAGATTTATAAGGTGATTGTTCTACTTTTTGAACATTTGGTCCAACATATCTTGCCATCCCTTATTTATTTGCATCAGTATAGAAAGTTAAAGCATTATCAATAGGTTCATTTTACATTATTTTAGGTAATATCCAATTAGTTTTTTTAAGGAATTGAATTCTTTTATCTTGTGGATAATGATTATCTAAAATTCCTAAATAATCAGAGAGAGCAATTTGCCATTCCACATTAAAAATAAACAAATTATTAATTTTGGAATTAGTTAAAGGAACAATAATTTTATGAGGGTCAAAACAAACAAGTTGTCTAAGTCTTTGTCTACCTTTAAAAATCACTGGTGCTTTTTTATAAATATAAGTTTCTGTCTTATTAATTGCTTTATTAGGTAAAAAACACCACTCTATAAAAGCTTCATTTTAGTTAATAAGCCTGTAGGTGAATGGCTAGAAGGAAAAAAATATATATATAAGTGGAATTCTCCTACAGTATCAATTCCATTGAATTGAGATTGTTGAATATGTTGGTCTATCCACTGTAATTCTTTCTCAGCCTTAGAATTAATTTTCTAGGGTTTTTAAAAATTGAATCACCCTCCAAAGTAGAGAATAAATTTTTTAAAGCATAAGTATGTATTCCTGAACTAGGTCTAATCCAATTAATATCTTCCAACAATTTTTGAAAATCATTAACAGTCTTTAATGAATCTCTCCTAATTCTTACTTTTTGAGGAACTGTTTGTTGTCTAATAATTTTATATCCCAAATATTCCCAAGGATCAGTATCTTGAATTTTGTCTTGGGAAATAACTAATCCATATTGTTGATAATTTTCTTTTACTGCTTTAAACAGCAAATGTAACTTTATATCTTCAGCATGAAAAATTAAAATACCATCCATATAATGTACACATATTCCTTCAGGGAATAATGTCCTAACCTTTTCTAAAGACTGATTTACAAAAAGTTGACACAAAGTGGGGCTATTTAACATACCTTGAGAAGCACCTTCCAATGGTAACGTTTAGCTGGCTTTTCTGAATTCAGAGAAGGGATGGTGAATGCAAATCTTTCTGCATCATTAGGATGCAGCAGGATGGTAAAAAAAACAATTTTTTAAATTAATAATAATTATGAAATAACTTTTAGGAATTAATGCTGAATTAGAAATACCAAATTGTAGTGTTCTGATCAGTACTACAATAGCATTAATTCATCTTAAATTTGTTAACATTCTCTATTTTCCAGATTTTTTTTTCATAATAAATACAGGGTTATTCCATTGGCTTGTACTTTGTTCTATATGGCCTGCTTCAAGTTGTTCTTGAACCAATGTATTAAGTGCTTCTAATTTTTCATGAGTAAGTGGCCACTGTTCAACCCATATTGGTTTATCTGTTTGCCACTGTAATGGCAGGGTGAAACGTGGAACAGAAGCCTTTTTTAAAGAAATCCCCATGAAGTGCAGGCAAACCTAAGCCAGTTTTATCATTGCCCATTCTTATAACTTCTGGTTTAAGAACTGGAGTTGGATCAGTTGGACTATAGCCCATATTAAACATAATGTTTTGTGCAGGTTAAGGAGTAGTAGGAATAGAAACCATAGTGCCCCATTGTTTTAAAAGATCTCTTCCCCAGAGGGATAAAGCTATAGGAGCCACAGGCGGCACCTGTAGCTCAAAGGAGTAAGGTGCTGGCCCCATATGCTGGAGGTGGTGGGTTCAAACCCAGCCCCGGCCAAAATCTGCAAAAAAAAAAAAAAAAAAAAACCAACTATAGGAGCCACATCAGGGTGCAGTTGAGCTTTCTGTCCTTCAGGTCCTGTGCAATCAAGAGTCTTAACACTTTGTTATATATCAGATAAAGTTTCCATTCCTACAAAAGTTGCTTTAATTTTTTGTTTAGGCCAATGTTTTGGCCATTCATATGAAGCAATAATTGATACGTCAGCTCCAGTTAAGGGCCTTAATGGAGGTATTATCAGAAAAGATCACAGTACATTGTGGCCTAGCATTATTAACATAAGTATGCCAAAAAACCCTGTTTTTCAGTGCTTCTAAAGCCACCCTCTCTCTCAATGGGTGCTGTTTCCCCATTATAATAAGGTAAAATTAGTATTTGAGCAACGTTTTGTCCAGCTTTTAATTTCACATTTTAAGTAGAAGCCATTAACAAAATTTCTCCCTAATAGTGAGAATCTATTATTCATGGGTGAATATTTAAACCTTCCATAGTTAAACTACTTCTTCCTATAATTAAATCCACTGTATTTTTTGGAATTGGTTCATATATGCCTGTAGTTAATTTTTTAGGCAATTGTCCTGAAAAAATCTTCTCCTCGTTTAAAATTGGCAGGTCTAATGTCACACTTCGTTGAGTAGCTTGAAAAAGATTTTGAACATGCAACTTAACAGTTTTTATACTTATTAATTGTTCTGATTCAGCTGGGAATGGGCTACACCCTTGCTGAATGGAACTTGAGTTTGATAGCCCTTTTTTTTTGTCTGAGGGCCTTGAGCTGAGCCTGACCATCCCTTTCCCGAGTTATGTGTGGAAGTGGGTTCCTCTTTGGCGGGAAGTAAATTATCATCTTTGTCTCTTATTAATTTACATTCATTAGTCCAATGTTTACCTTTTCTACAGCGTCTGCAGACTCCCAGTACCTGTGTCTTTAAGACTGGTGCCAAAGCAGTTTCACTTTTGCTTTTATGGCAGTCAGCATAGATGTGGCCTAGATTTCCACAATTAAAGCATTTAGGTTTCTTTTTAACCCCTTGGATGGCATCTGCTAAAGCTGTAGCATTTAATTTAGCTTGGAATGTGCTTGAGCCTACATCTCTACAAGTACGGAGATATTGCTCAATGGTCACATCATCTTGATTTCTGACTAGAGTCAGTGCCTGCTTACAGTCAGAATTTGCATTTTTAAATGCTAATTGTAATAAAAGCATCTGCTTAGCCTCTGCTCCGGGTATAGAACTCTCAATGGCTGTCTGTAGACATGCCACAAATTCTGAGTAAGGCTCATTATTTTCTTGCTTTATCTTAGTAAAAAATTGTTTCACACCATCTTTTTCTTCTAGTCTTTGCCAAGCTCTAATACAAATATCTTTGACTTGAACAAGAATGTCATGTGGAAGATGTAATTGTGCACGAATATCTGCCTCATCACCAGTCCCCATAAGGAAATTAACTAGGACTCCATTAGAATGATGTTGTAGGGTAGCCTCCTCCAACCACCAAGCTTTAAAACTGTAAAAATTGACCAGGACTTAATGTAGTCTGTGCTAATGTTTCCCAGTCCATGGGGATGGCCAACCTGACCTTTCCTTGAGTCCCACAACTTTCACGTCTGTCATGTCTCTCATATCGGTCACAACTCTCATGTTCACCCTAGCCCCAAAAAGTGTATAAAAAAAAGGCAAGAGATTTAGTCAGGGGGTAGGCTGGGGACCTCGGTTTTTGGGACATTAGTCTGCCGAGACTTTCTGCCAAAAATAAAGCTGTTTCCTATATCAACTGGTACCTGGAGTCTTCTGTTTGTGTTGGTTTCCTGCTACACAATAACACATTTTGCCCTGTGAAAGAGGGGCGGTAAACACCACCTATTGTTACCCACTTCTGTCAGTCTCCAAGTACTCACACGGACACAATTCTAATTCTTTTCCTAACCTGGGCATCCTTGAATTGCCACTGGAATAGCCACTTAGTGATAGGAGGCAGAATAAACATGCCTTTAGGCTCTGTGAGGGGAGGGAGTGGATAAACTCCACCCTCAGAGTTTATCCCAGTCACACCACATCCACTCACTCTCATACGCCTCTCACCAGACCTGCCAGCAATCTATCGCCCCAGGGGTTGATCGGACCCCAGCTTCCACCAAATTGGTGGGCATCCGGTATCTATCCTACCTTGTCTTAGACGTGTCCTAGTACAGGTGCCAGTTCCTGCACACCAGGTCCTTGAAGACCTGCCAAAAAGTCCTTTCCCCACCTAGTTGAGGCATCCAAGCAGGGAGGCCCAATGGAGAGAAAGAGAACCCAAACACCATGTTTATAAGAGGAAAGTCCTTATTTCAGCTGGCAGAGAAAAACTCAGAAGAATTCAAAATGGCCACACTCCCCAAGTTACTCTGTCTTCTCCTTTTCATCCCCAGTTGAAAACTTCCTGCCCATGGGTTCCTTTCTCATTGCTCAGTTTGAATCAAGCAAGAGAAGCTGTTCCTGTCCCGACAGGACTACAGTATTTCACAGAAGTGGCAATTTCTGGGTCCCAGGAACTTAAGATTTTATAAATTCCTAAGACCTGGGTCACCATAGGGAGGACCCTGCAAGTGTATCCTTGGGGTGTCCTAGAGAAGATCTCTGTTCTCCTAGACCTCGCCCTTCCTGGGTATCCTCTCTCAGCACAGCAAATTGCATGCTGTCCCAAATAATGAAGGTACAAAGGTCCCGCTGCCAATTTTCAATCACCCTTCTTGAGTATTTGTGTTATGGGGTGAGATTAAGGACCACCAACTCAAATTAGATTTTCAAAAGAAGTCTTGTATTAACCATGGGGCTGTCTCAGCAAAGTCTAAAGCAGACTAAGTGAGAGAACATCGAGGGGTCTGAAGTTGGGGTTGTTCTAGTCTAAAAGTTGGCAACGAGCCAAACAGGTGGTCTGAAAGTTAGCAATTAGAAGTAAAAAGAAAATTGGTAAAAGAAGTAGAAAGCAAGCACGGGGTCACAATGACCCCCTTTTATAGAAGCAGCCTGGCAGTTCAGCAGATTAGCCAATAAGTAACATAAAGGGCAGTTATATAACAGTAAAGTAACATAATGCAGATCTAGCAGCTAATGGATAAATAAAACAATTTTTCACAGCACTTAGCCCATTAACTTTTGTGATGACAGTTGTTGGCCCATCTGTTCTCTTGTCCTGTTCCAGCCCGATCTGGACCGATTTAAGAGTAATGGTACTTTCATCATTTCATTTACTTCTTTTCCCCCTTCCTCCTACCCAGGGTGTTGTGTGAGGCCCTTGTGAGATTGCAGGCATTTATCTTATGGGGGTGATAAGGCAGCTGGCACCCATGAGGCTCCTGGCACCCATCTCAGTTATATTCTGTGGTGTGCCAAAATTTGCCACTACAGTCACTGTACATAGGGAAAAAGGAAAATTGTAGCTAAATGCACTATTTATTTTTTCCAATTAAATTGACTTTATTTCACTTCAGTGAGGGTAGGTAGGATTTTCAACCAGAAAGAAATCTACATGTGGGTAAGGGTGAAGGGTTGGGGCTAAATGTCAGAAAGCTGGAGGTTGAGACATTCCTTTTCTTTGGTTGGACAACTGTAGTAAGGGTGGGGATTGGCTGATTTACCTTCCCAGGTGGGACATCTCTGGGATAGGGTATTAGGTTGAGCCATTCACTTTTTTTTTTGTGAGATGGAGTCTCGCTTTGGAACTAAATAGAGTGCCATGGCTTCACATTTCATAGCAATTTCAAACTCTTGGGCTCAAGTGATTCTCTTGCCTCAGCCTCCCAAGTAGGTAAGATGTCAGATGCTTACCACAACACCCAACTATTGTTCAGAGACCTGGTCTCACTCTGGATCAAGCTGGTCTTGAACCTGTGAGCTCAGTCAATCTATCCAACTCAGCCTCTGAAGTGCTGGGATTATAGTTGTGATCCACTGAATGCGGCTATACCTACTTATATTTACAACCAAATTTACAAAATTTTTCAAATTATTCTTTGTGTGTTTCCACCTCTTTCTAAAATTTTGTAATCAATATATTGTAAAGGTGTATTTAACTATGATTTTCAATGTTCCTTATGTATGGTGACTTAGGGAGACAACTTGTAGATTTTTACAAATTACCTTTACAGGGCAGCAATCAGGCATTGTGTCTCTGTCTTTCAATTATTCTGATATCTTCAGACCTAAAACCAATCCCAAGACTAGAAGGCCAGAAGCTGATCCTGGATGACAAAAATGCATTGAGTATACCTGAGAATGTCCTCATTCCAATTTTTCTGTTTCTCTAATTCTCATGAATGTACATAGGGCATTAGCTGCATCCCACCAGTTTAAGACCCACATTGGCAGGTCCAAACTGTGTGTCCAGGTTCTTCTTCAGACACTGCTACCTTCTTTAACCACTGGATGCTTTAAACTGTCAGTAAACTATCTCTTATTTCAAGATTTCCTTGAACCAAAGTTAATTGTTTTTTTAGAAAGTGTTGGGCAGAAGGGACTCTGTGCAGTGTTTTTCTCTAGCTGACTGCTACTTTAGTCCAGAAAAGGTAACAGCAGCAATAGGGGGAATTGTTAAAGAAGCAACTTCCTAGGCTCACTCAAAACCTGCAAATTTTTAACCAAAGCCAATATTGACTATTTCCTCCTGAAACGTCAAAGTCCCAATGCAAGAGTTGGTGGAAGAACGAGCAATTTATTCAAGAGCAATGTGAGGAGATGGCTGACTAATTGGGCAAAGAGCACCTCATGTTCCTGGGCTGACCAGAAGGTGGTGAAAGGGGAAAGAAGCTTGGGAAACCATATCTCATTGAAATGGTTTCTTGCCATCTGGCTGTCTGGCTGACATCAGCTAGAGCAAAACAGAAATGTGGGTTAAATGCTCATTATTTTCCTTCATGGGAAGTTGTGCAATGTTGATGCTATAGTGAATGTCTCAAAATCCTTCCTGCAATTTATTCTTTTATGAGGCAGAATCTCACTTAGTCACCTTCCATAAAGTGCTGTGGTATCACCACTCACAGCAAGCTAAAACACCTGGGCTCAAGCCATCCTCTTGCCTCATCATCCCAAGTATCTGGGGCTACAGGCACCTGCCATAATGTCCAGCAAGTATAGAGACAGGGTCCCAGTCTTCTTCAGGCTGGTCTGGTACTCCTGAGCTCAGAGAAGCCACCTGTCTTGATCGCCCAAGAGTCCTGGGACTACAGGCTTGAATCATCTGGCTGGCCTTTTTGAAATTCTTCAGGAAAGACATAAATAGGCATTGTGAAATAAAACTTATTATTTGTTTGAAGACAGAATAACTGCTGCTATCATTGAATCAGATACTTAGAGGGGGCATACTGAGAAATACCTTGTATGCCTACTAAAGCCTGAGAGGCGATGCTTAGCTAAGTGCTTCTCAGCCCAGCCTTCCAGGAAAGATTCCATGGCCAGTTTGAACAAATACCATCACCTTTGATTCTGCTTTCCATCAGTTTCTATTAGTGTAGCTGGTGTCATCCATGTGGCCCCCTGTGATGCTAAAGGAAGGCCAATGTCAAGCATGAGGGTTTCCAGATACATTTAAGACAGTTGAGTTAATTTTTTTCCAGAATAAGGTCAAGGGGCCCATATTCTCATTTCCATAGCAGAAATTGCTGGTAGGGAGGACACAGGATGCTAAGAAATTAGAAACTCATACTTTGGTCATTATGTGGAACCTTCTTCTTCCTGACTCTCTCCTATGATTAAGAATAAGAAAGGGTAAATTTTTCTCTGTACTTCAAGGACCCCGTGCCTATAGATATCATGGTAGCAGTTGAAGAGTCTGTACTGATGCCTTTAAAAACATATTGTCATGGTGCAGGAGTAATGTGTCCAGATAATCTCACCTGAGAAGGAAATCAAGGGAAGCAGGAGAAAAAGAAAGTAGTGATTGCCCCTTGGGTAACTGAGTCCAAGGCCCAGGATTGGGCCCACTTTTTCTCCTGCAATATCATGTTCTCAGACTTTTCAAACCTTTACATCTATACTTGTGATGTTCCTGCCAAATGAATTTGTTTTAAATACTCTTTTTCCTTTTTTCTTTTAATAGTCACGAGGCTCCAAAACTCCTTCACGTTTACATATGGCAGAAAAGACTATTCTTTTCAGTCTCTCTCCATCCATGCTCCCCATATGCCCTAAAATATTCTTACTTTAAGTCTGTTTCCTGAAATAGTGAAGATGTTCCATTTCTCTGTGTTGAAAATGGAAAAATGTAGATGCCCAAGATTTTCACTGTGGATGAGGTTGGGTCATTGGATAGTAACACAGAAGGAGAATGTGTACTGTTTAGCTTCATTTGGAAGCTTCATCGGTTCCATGTAACATAGGATGATGTTCATGCACTTTTACAGAAGATGGTATTAACTGCCTACAGTAATTCAAAGTTCTCATAAACAGAATCATTAGAAAAGAGTTGCTTCCTGGGATGGTGAAGAAGGCTATTTAAAGACACAATTAGAGATTAGAAGTAACTGGAACTTTGCCAAAACTAGATTTTTCTTAACTAATTTTTATCAGATTATGGTTAACTTTTTCTGGCCAGTACTATCACAGCAGTGATATTGGGTTTGCACTTGTGAATTAGCACCTCATACTAATTTTTCCTGTTACAGTTGATGCTAATTCTATTCACTCAGTTTCGGTGCTCTTGGACACATATTCCCTTGTAAGGTTCAGTATATCTTCTGTATTATTAATAAGAACTTAGGGAGATTATGAACTCATGTGAAAAAATGAAAACATTTATTGAGGAAGCACCCCTTTATTCTTAGATTCTCTTTCATATACCTTTCTTCGGAAAGTAAAGGTTGCCATCTTTTTAACCAGTTCAGGAATCAACTGGGATAAATCTAGTTTTTGACAAAATATCATCATGGGACTGAAGCATTGTCATTCCTGTTGAGCTGGTTGAAAATTTAGAAACGGGATCTTCACCCCATATCATCTGAATAACAATCTGAATTTTTTCAAGATCTCCAGTTCTTTCTTGTCCACATTAAAACATTAGAGTCATCATTTATCTCACCATGACATTATCATATAAAAAGTGTACATAGATTATAACATATGGTGTAAATAAGCAAAAAATTTTGCATGTTGGTATTGGTAGACTTTAATTTCTACTGTATCAACCAAAAGTGTACAATCTGTCACTGGTTTTGTGGATGCCATTCCATCCTCTGTCTTCAGTGTTAGCTAACACATAAGGGAATATAGCTCTTCTATAGCTGTTAGATAATTGCACTCACTTATGTAAATCAGCAAGAGTTCTCTCCACTCATTTAACTAAAAGTGAAATTCAGTCTTCTTGTGGCTTTTGATAAATATGTTTGTTTTTCAGGGGGTGTTGACATTCAAGGACGTGTCTATAGAATTTTCTGTGGATGAGTGGGCCTGCTTGGACCCTGCTCAACATTTGTATTGAGAAGTCATTTTAGAGACCTATAGAAACCTGGTTTTCCTGGGTGAGGATATCTTAAATACAGAATTTGGGGCTACACTAAGAAATTCACATTCTCTTTTTGTAGAAGGTTTTTACTCTGTTTCTTAGGTGACTGCAGGAGTATTAGGTTCTTGTTTCTATGTAAAAATTTATGATATCTTGGTATAGAAAAGAAAATGTTGGAGTTGTTTTATTTTAGCATTAATTTTACCCTTTTTTGAGGGTAAAATTCACCACATTAATGGAAATTTCAGAAATTTTGTGGCCTAGTTTGTTACATATATCTTTAAGTCTGATTTCTAGCACTAAATTTGATTTCAGTAGTTTTTAATAGTGAAGGAGTTAGGAATTTTCCAACTTTAAATACTTTTTAAAGAATCTGAAGTTTATACAAGGAACATCTATGTGGGGTTATTACTCCAGGATGTTCTAACATGTACTTTTCTCTAACTTCAGCAAGGCATTAGATTGCCAATTAAAAAATTCCAATTTTTTTTCTAATAAAACTGGTCTTGTTGTCTCTAAGCCAGAACTCATCACCTGTCTGGAGCAAAGCAAAGAAACCTGAAAGGTAAAGACACAGCAGACACTAGTCAACCACCCAGATAGGTTGGAGTGAGTGAAGCAGGTAACACTTCTCAGAGGTCCAAGTTCTAGGAGGAAGCTGAGCTTCATTGGAAATGATTTTTGAGAAGCCTGGTTTCTTTCTCTTGTTATTACATCAGGTCATTTGTCTTCTTATTTTTATTATTTTTTAATTTTTATTTTCTTATTGATAAAGAGTCTCACTCTCTTGCCTCACTGGAGTGCTATGACAGCATTCTAGCTCAGAACAACCTTAAACTACTGGTGTTAAGTAATTTTTCTATCTCAGCGCCCAAATAGCCAGGACTACAGGTTTCTCCACATTGCCTGGCTAATGGTTTTTCTATTTTTTAGTACAGGGGAGTTCTCAGACTTACTCAGGCTAGTCTCGAACTTGTGATCTGAAGCAGCTCTCCCTCCATGGTGTCCCAGAGTGCTACATATATAGTTGTGAGCCACTATGCCTGTTCTTGTTTTTAATTTCTAGAAGGACATTACTTTTCACTGATATTTCTTCTAGATTACAGTGTGAATAAAAGAACTTTATAGAACTTACATGTGACTGCAGGATCTGACTGCTCTTCCATTGCTTTTAAGGACATGAAATATGTGTGTATTTTTTAGTATACATGTGAAAAAATTGTTTAATATTCTAGGTGGCTCATAACCTCTAATCCTAGCTCTCTGGGAACCAAGGTGAGACATTGCTTGAGCTCAGGAGTGTGAGATCAGCCTAAACAAGATTGATACTCCATCTCTACTAAAAATAGAAAAATTATCCATGCTCTGCAGTGGTTGCGTGTTGTACCAGCAACTGGGGGCTGGTGGTGGGTGTGAGACCGCAGAATTGCTTAAACCCAGCAGTTTGAGGTTGTTGTGAAGTGGGCTGTTTTTATGACACTGTAGCCTGAACAAAAGAATGAGACTGTACCTGAATAGGTTTTTTTGTTTGTTTGTTTGTTTTTTGAGGCAGAGTCTCAAGCTGCCTTCCTGGTTAGAGTACCCTGGTGTCCCAGCTCTCAGCAACCTCAAACCGTTAAACTTAAATGATTCTCTTGCCTCAGCCTCCCAAGTAGCTAGGACTACAGGCACCTGTGACAACGCCAGTCTATTTTGTTTGGTGTAGTTGTCATTGTTGTTATAGATGACCAGGGTCAAGTTCAAACATGCCAGCTTCAGTGTATGTGGCCAGCACCCTACCCACAAAGCAACAGCTGCCGCCAAAGTTTCGTTTTTTTTTTTTAAGCATCACTTCCAAAATATGTGAGTGAGGTGGTGATGTTAGTACTTGTTTCAAAATCCTAGGAACACCAGAAATAATTGTATGTTTTCTGCTTTATACTTTTTTATGGTATGAAGGTTTCAAATAATATTCTGAAGAAATTTTAATCATTTTATCAGAGCACTGAGAAACTCCCCAAATGGAAGAAAGTCTAATGCTTTTTAGCTTCAAATTTTTTTTTATATGGACTTTAATAAAGAATTTAATTTCTTTTCTTTTCTTTTTCTTTCGTTTCTTTTCTTTTTTTTTTTTTTAGAGACAGTCTCAATTTATTGCCCTCAGTAGAGTGCTGTAGCCTTAAAACTTACAGAAACCTTTAACTTCTGGGCTTAGGAGATTCTCTTGCCTCAGCCTCTTGAGTAGCTGGGACTAAAAGTGCCTGCTAAAATGCCCAGCTGTTTTTTTGTTGTTGTTGTAGGTGCAGTTTGGCCGGGACGGGTTTGAACCTGCCACCCTCAGTACATGGGGCCGGCATCCTACTCACTGAGACAGAGGCACCGTCCAACAATTACATCTTGTTATATTGTACATGTAGACCCATTACAAGGAGTTTAGTGCTGACTTTCTCTGAATTTCTTTTTTTTTTTTTAAACAGAGTCTCATTATGTTTCCCTGTGTAGAGTGTTGTGTTGTCATAGCTCACAGCAACCTCAAACTCTTGGGCTCAGTCTATCCTCTTGCTTCAGATTTTCTAACTTTAGTAGTGATGGTATCTCACTCTTGCTCAGCCTGATCTCAAAAGTATGACCTCAAGCAGTCCACCTGCCTTGGCCTCCCTGAATGCTAGGATTACACACATTAGCCATCTCATCTTGCCAGCATCTATGTATCTTGATAAATAATTCTTTCTTTTTCTGAAAAGAAGTTTTGGTGAATATTGTGTTTGCAGTTTTAAGTTTTTCTTCTTTTGGTACTTTAACTATATCACCAACTCTTTTTTGACGTGGAAGGTTTGTGTTGATTAATCCACTAGTGATCTGACAGAGCATCCTTAGCGATAACAGATCTCTTTTCTCTTACTGCTTTCCATATTGTCTTCTTGTGTGTGAATTTCCAATGCTTAATCTTTATCTGTCTTCTAATGGGCCTGTTTCTCCTAGGTGAAGTATGGTGAGCTTTCATTATAACTTTTTTCTTACATTTGAACTGCTCAGTCATTTTCATTATGTTTAATACCTTCATTTTTCTGAATTTACTTAGTTCTCTATATCATTTCTATTTGATGCATTTAGAATTATTGAGAAAAAGTATTAGTGTAATTTAGACATCTCTTTCTTTTATGGTTAATTCCAGATTTTTTTTTTTTTTTGTTATTGTTGTTTTATGGGTAATATCCCCCTAATATTTTGCATATGTTATAAGCTTTCATTGATTTTTGAGAATACAAAAAGCCTTCTTTCACAAACTTTATGATATGGCTGCTAACACACATTGTACTAAGAAATGAAGAAGTGTACATTTGAACAGTGTTTTGCTGGTGGAAAACCAGTTCTCCAGCCTTTCTATACATCAAAGAATTACTCTGGAGAGAAAACCCTACAAATGTGAAGAGTGTGGTAAAGCCTTTGACTGTGACTCAAACCTTCCTGCACATAAAAAAATTCATTCTGTAGAGAAATCCTACAAATGTCAAGAGTGTGTCAAAGCCTTTAACCAGCACTCACACCTTTCTGAACATCAAAGAATTCACTCTGGAGAGAGACCCTACAAATGACAAGAATGTTGCAAATCCTTTAACTACCACACAAGCTTTTATAAACATTAAAGGATTCACTCTGGAGAGAAACCCTACAAATGTGAAGAATGTGGCAAAGCCTTTAACTTTTTCTCAAACATTTCTGTACATCAAAGAATTTACTCTGAACATCAAACTTACAAATTTAAAAAATGCGCTAAAGCCTTTTATGTTAGTTCAACTCACAGTAAACATCACAGAATTTCTTGTGGAGAGAAACTCTACAAATGTGAAGAATGTGTCAAGGCATTTATGCTGTACTCAACCCTTTCTGTACATCAAAGAATTTATTCTGGAGAGAAACCTTACAAAGGTCAAAATGTGGCAAAGACTTTAATTAGTTTGTGAACCTTTGTAGATATTTAAGATTTTTTTCTGGAGAGAAATCTTATATGTAGAGAAATTGTATGTAGAAGAAATCACACAGGAGAGAAACCTTCCATATGGAGACTGTGGCAGTGCCTTTACCTGGTTTTCATAGCATGCTCAGCATAAAAGAATTCAAACTGGAGAAAAATTCTACAACTATGAGCAGTGTGGCAATGACTTTAACCAGAGAAAATTTACTACACATGAGAAAATTTATAGTGGAGAGAAATCTTACAAATGTGAATGTGGCAAAGGTTTTCAGTGGTCCTCAGTCTTAGTAAACATAAGACAAATCATAGCAGAAAAAATGGTAACAATATGAAGATGTGGCAAAGCCTCATGCCAGTAGGCACTGTTTTCTGTACACCATACAATTCATGTTGAAGAGAAACTCTACAAATGAGAGGAGCTTGACAACTGTTTAGTGCTTAAACCACTGTATAAATAAAAAATGTTTAACACAGAATTCACTTACAAATCAGAGGAAAGTGTTAAGTCCTATAACCAGTGCTCATTTCAGTACATAACAGAATTCATAGAGAAATTCTACATATGTGAAGAGTGTGACAATACCTTTAAGTATATCTCATACTTTTCTTATCATAATTCAAATGTAACAAATACTCTACAAATGTCAGTCACATCTCATAGCCTTAAAGTTTTGTTTATCCTGTTAGGTAGGGCTAAAAAGATATAGGGGCAGAAGATACTAGCTAGGAGATCCTTTGTCCAACTAAGAAGAACAAATTGAGCAGAGGGGGCTTCCAAGAAAAAAAAGCTGACATTTCAAGAAGGCTTTTCACAAGTGCACTGATGTTTGTTCTACAAAAATAAATCTCAGAGTTGGAGAGGCCACAATGTGGAGATATGGCCAAGGCCACAGGAAAGGGGTCTTTGGAGTGGGCATACAAGTAAGATGGCAGTAGGCTCAAGAGACCTATTTTCATTAACATACTACAATTTACACCAGTTCTATCATACTCTACAATTACAATGACAAATAGTATCCATTGATTAAAGGGACAGAAATGGGAGAACTCTCCATTCTGGAAGGTTTTCCTCTTTCCAAGAAAAAAATCATTAATATTTTACCCCCACACCACATAATATAGAATTGAAAAATTCATGTAAGGGGAAACATATTACTAATTCCAGGGTCTTCTCCACTTGAAACTGAGATGTGTTCCTTCTGTGGAGTGTAACGTCCTTTAATAAACTTTGCCCATTTGAACCCTTCTTTCTGCTTGTCCTGCTCATTTGTTTTACTCTTGTGGTTGTAATAACCATTCTTTGGCATCTGTAACAAAAAAACAAATGGAATACATACCTCACATCTGGTCCCCTAATATTGGACATTTTGGTGCCACTATCTAAGAGGAAAATATATATCTTTAGGAAGATAAGCTAAATGGAACAACAGGCATTATGAATTCACTCTACCTGCTGGATATTACTTGTCACTTCCAGTAATGTAGCTTCTTATCTACCCCTGCTTCGTCTGCTTTTTCTTCTTCAACTTGACAATACACTTCATCTCCGTTAGGGCTGATATTCAAAAGCATAAAAAGGGGCCCCAGGCTCTACAAGCAGAATGTTAAACCAGATTTTTAAAATCTTGGTAACCAGAATGGGGATGAGGAGGCAGTGAGGGAAAGCTAGGCCAGCTCATGTCTTAAGAGAAGAAAAACAATTTTGAAATAGTTCCTACAACTATGGAAGAAGATTGTCAGGCAATGAGTTCTCCTAGAGGCTCAGGCCAAAAGTCACCAGGCCTGAGCCTTTCTCTACTATATGCATGAAATAGCTCAGGAAGGGGCCTGTGCTGGGACTATGCCCTCACTAGTAGAGAGATGCAGTGGAAGTAACATTGTGCTCTCCTGAAGACAGGATCACATTCAGCTTCTAGCCCCTGTGAAATCCCTGAACCAGCACTGACCCTCTGAAACTCTTTCAGTTTGAAGGACAAACTGCATCTTCAGAACAAGCTCAGCTGGGAAGGCTGAGTGTTGGCAAGCTGTCTCTCTCTGTGAGAGTAAACCAACTGATGTGCATAACAGTAGAGTCACTTCTCTGATCTTCCTGAATATCCAGGGCCTCTGTTTCCCTCTCTCTCATATATCTCTCTTCAAAATGGAAGGGAAAATACAAACTCTTGTGTTCTCTATAAAGTCCCTCTGCTCACTGGTTGATGATGTCTTTGTTTAACCCTTTTGGTGCTTTTTAACTGCCCTACCCCATTGTGTGGATGAAGTCTTAACTTGAGGTTAAATCCATTAAATCCCAAGACTCCTAAATCCATTAAATTTCAGGCCTCCTTTCTCAGAACTTGATGAAGAAAAGACTTACCTAGGATGCAATTTTATTTCAAAATAGAAAAAAAAAAAGCAGGAATAATACAAAATGTAGAAGCAAAATGTGAAGAAAGTCATGAATGTTAAAAAACCATGGATTATAAGGAACCCTAAAGGAATAGGGAATAATTTTGTCTAGGGAAAAAACTAATAAAACAATGCTTTTTCTAAATTAAGTCATGGTTTAAAAGAAAAAATTTAGAATAAACATAGCCCTTCAGCTTGTTAAAAACGGTCTATGTAAGGCATGATATTTGCAAAGGTGGATTTATTAACATTTTATATGTCAACAATTTGGCCTAATTGAAAGGGAATCTCTAATTAAAACAACAAAGTGTGCTGGGGACAATGGTTCACACTTATAGTTCTACCACTGTGGGTGGCAAAATTGGCTGGATTGCTTGAGCTAATGAGTTTGAGACCGGACTGAGCACAACTGAGACCCCAATCTCTAAAAAAATAGAAAACCTGAAGCAAGAGGATCTCTTGAGCCCAAAGTTGGAGATGCTGTGAGGTATCATGCCCCAGCACTCTACCCAGGATGACAGCTTGAGATTTTCTCTCTCTCAAAAAAAAGGGTGGCTCCTGTGGCTCAGTGAGTAGGGCACTAGCCCCATATACCAAGGGTGGCAGGTTCAAATCCAGCCCTGGCCAAACTGCAACAATAACAAACAAAATAGCTGGGTGTTGTGGTGAGTGCCTGTAGTCCGAACTATTTAGGAGGCTGAGGCAAGAGAATCACCTAAGCCCAAGAGCTGGAGGTTGCTGTGAGCTGTGTGACACCATTGCATATTGCACTCTACCAAGGGCAATAAAGTGAGACTGTCTCTACAAAAAAATTAAAAAATAAAAATAAAAAGTAAGACAACAAAGTGTTCTTTTTATTATGAGACCTTGTTTGAAACCTTTTCAGATTGTTGTGTATATATGGAAACTAGCAAATAAATTGCATCACTTATTCAGCATCAATCTGCCACTATGGAGTGAAAATAAATCTCCCTCTCTGTATGTTCTTCTGCCTGTCTTCAGCTGTATTTAGTTATGGATGTTGAGATCAAGATTATTAAACTGTTATTTCTACTCACGGTCATCAGTTACTTCTTTGAAACCAAAGAAAGAATAAAAGGAGCCAAATTTATCCTTTAAAATACCACTCTTTCTCAAATGCCTGACATTTTCACCCCTTCCTCTGTGTCTTTAATTCACTCCTGACATCTCTTGAATTTTTGTTGCTAGGATAAGATGACAGCACATGTATGTGTAACTTCTGCCAGACTTGAACAACAACATAATTTTTCTTTCTCAAGTGTGTACTCTGGCCACACTGGATTCTTTCTGGTTGTGGGACAAACTGGGGACTCCATGTCCTTATTGCTGTTCTTTTTAAGGTGGGACTTTCTTAATCAAATAAGATACTTGCACTAGATTTTTCACCTATTGCATCACTGGTGGTCTTTTTTTCTTTAATTTCTGTGTGTTTTTTAATTTTGTTGTTGTTGTTGTTTAGAGACAGTCTCACTTTATCACCCTCAGTAGAGTGCCATGATGTCACTCAGCTACTCAGGAGGATTCTCTTGCCTCATCCTCCTGAGTAGCTGGGACTACAGGTGCTCGCCAGAATGTCAGGCTATTTTTTTATTGCAGTTTGCCCGGGGCTGGATTTGAACCTGCCACCCTCAGTTTATGGGGCCAGCGCCCTACTCACTGAGCCACAGGCACTGCTCACTCACGGTCTTTTATAAACCTACAGCCTTGCTCTGCTCTTGGCTTTAAGAACACTATCGTTAGCCACCCCTGAACTAGAGGCAAATGGTCTGTGATAAATCTCTTTACAGATTCCTTTAAAAGATCCAGGAAGAGACTTCAGACTCCTCTCAGGCTGAATCAATGGGTAGTTATGTTATTGTGGTCACTGGTGAAAATCAGGACAGGCAGGGACATCATCTGATCAAGAGGTGTTACATGACCCGAGATGTGAGAGAACAGCAGCTTTGCTGTGGGTACAAGCTCGCTCCTATAATTATTAAAGGAAAACAAGAAACCGACAATACAGCATGGGATGGCATGTAGCAAAGCTTCTTTATTTCTGGCCACCATAATGGTGGTCATGTACACACTTACTCTATGTTCTGTAAATTTTACCATTACCTAACTCTTTCTATCTAAAATTAACTTGCAGGGAGACGTCAAGTTTACAGATCAGCACAATTGCTTCTGCTTTTTTACATTCTTCTCAGACATGCGTCAACTCTTGAGCAAAGTATCTAAATAAAGATCATAAAGAGCTGCAGGTGTAGAGGGGAAATAAAAATTCCTCATGTATACACTTAGTTTACCCACAATGGAGTAATGACTGTTTCTCCACAGGGCAGAGACCTTTAGGCCCTAAAGACAATATGTAATTAACATATGTCAACCTCTGGCTCATATCTCCAGGGGTGGGGTGTTAGCTCCTAACCACCTGGGCTCAACAGGAGCATGATTTCAGAGAAACTGTTTCTGGACTTTTACCTCTGAACAAACAACCTCTGTGCATACCTCAGAGGGACCCAGCTCTCTTTTGCCTCTGTGTTAGCAAAAGCTATTTTTAACCCATAATGAATTTGCCTCGTGTGCTGTATGTGGGACATTTTTCTTATTTTATCCCACATTTCTCTTTCTTTTTTCAGATGCATGTCATTCATATCTGTGATCATGACAGCAAAAGTCTGAGCATAATGCTCATTTTCTTTTTGTGGCATGTCTCATTCTCTTACAAATCACATATAAAATAAAACCTATTATTAAAAACAAAGCTAAATATCCTACTGAACTTCTGATTAAGCCCTGTATTTTAGGTTTTTGATTCATTTGTTCTATGTCATCAGCTATGCCCTGTAATATCTGATCTCCATCTATCTTCCTCAACTTATTCTCAAAAGTGGAATACACTTCATGTTGTAAATTAACAATCTCCTTAGTCAAATTTTCATGATTTAACAAATGCTTTTTCACATTTTCTCATGGAAACTTAGTCTCATTATACATTAAGAGTGTAATACCAAAAGTTGTTACATTCCTATCACATTTCAATTTCAATTGTTTCTTTAAACTGACTAATTCATCTCCTAACATTACAACAGCTTGCTCAAGATCAGATATCTCATTATAAAGTTAAGTGTCAATTTGTTTTTGAGCAGTCCATAATTGTTCAGAGTTTTTATGCCAATCAGCCACAAAGTTTTGTGTTTTGATTCCTTGGTTTAGAGCAACACTTGCTGTTGCTGCCAATGCAATCACTGCTATAATTCCCAGGATGGTTGCTGTCAAAAGTCTAATAAAACACTTGACTCATTTCAAAACTCGATCCCCCAACAGCTGAAGAACAGTCAAGGGTGGAGACTCCTGCCAACGTCTATTCAAATTTACTGCCATCCTCACACTTGTTCTGGCTCTTAATAAATACAACTGTTCCTTTTTTGGATCAAAACTTACAGAGTTATTAATGCAAGTATACAATTGACACATTGCACAAAATAATTATCCTGTTTTCTTATTCCAAATAATATCCCCTTTCAACCATACAAATGGTACCTGTACACAGGCCTGAATAGTTCTCTCTTCTTGTACTTTTAACTTCATACCATACATTTCAAGATTGGAGGTATAATGATAATATAGACCACCTGTCCAGGCCCTTAATGGCTTTAAAGCCACAGCAACTTTTCATAAATGATTTTGTTTTGGGAATCCATAGATTCCTGGTACTGGCAGTGAAAAGCCAACATCAGTCTAACTCATAGATGTTAACATCTTTACAGTTACTTTATTCTTTCTTAAAGGATATTTATGTTCATCTTCAGTCAAGGCCAGACTAATAGGGGTTTTATTATGATCTAATAAAGTTGCCTTTGGACTCCAATCCATAATTTCTTCCATGGAAGTATTGGTGAGGAAAAATGTTTTCTCACCTTTACATCTGGTCCAATGTACCCAATCTTTTATTTCCTTAAAACTATATTCTTTACAAGATGGAGCCTCTACATCTATAGGAACAAAACCAGAGCTAAATCTGGAAATAGAGTTAGCACTCAACATAAACATTTCCCTTTTTATAATTCCCTTAGAAGCGGGCCTGTCATAATAACTTAGCCAATACTGAGTTGCCATATTAAGGCATTGGTATTATTGACCAAAACAAATAGGAGGACTCGTAACTCCAGTAACATAGTCACTACCAATTCTTCTTCCTCAGACTTAAATGGTCCTCGGGTGTCATATGGACCCGGAAGTCACACAGACTCATTCACATAAATTGGCAAAGTAGGTTCTGTCCAACTAACCCCTTCTAATAACGGTGGGTTAGGGACATAGGTTTAATAATGATACTCCTCTCCTTCAACAATAGTCATCAGAATAGCAAACATTGCTAAAAACACGGAGACAGGTGTTACCTTACGTTTTCTCTTGCACAGGTTGGCAACTGCCATCCTGCCCAGATTCAGCAAATGTTCCATTGTTGCCATTCTGAGATGAGCTGTGACATTTGTCTTTCTTTTCTTCATTCTCTTCCGAGTCAGAGACAGGTGTCAAAACCTCCTGATTATGTTGTTCACTGATGCTTCCATTAAATTTCTCTGAGGATGTCTCTTCATGAGGGAGGTGTCTCAATTTTATATTCTTATCTGGAACGCAAAAGTTATAGTTTCCTGTAGAGACATAAGTAAACCCTCTCTCTCATCTTATGACTGTGGCTGGCAGCCACTTATTTCTCAAATTGTCCTTGTAATAAACTGTTTGGTCAGCCAGTGACGTTGTGACCATTTCCAATGTTTAAAAACTGGTGTTTTATTTTGATCATTTAAATTTTAAAAATTTAAGATAAAAAGGGCTGAAGATAATCTATTTCTCGGGGTAGTATACTGTCCTTCCCCCCTTTGTTTAAGAAGGATTTCTTTTAAAGTTCTGTTTTGTCTATTATAGCTTGACTATTTCCTGGTATTCCACTAATATGATTAATGTGATGAATTTTAAAAAATTCTTTACATTTATTAGATGTATATGCAGAGCCATTATCTGTTTTAATGGTATTTGGTTTTCCCATAATAGCAAAAGTTTCCTATAGATGTGTTATTACTGCAGCAGCTTTTTATGAAGATAAAGTGGTCGCCCATGAAAAATGGGAGTTGGTATCAATAGAATGATGAATATATTTACTTTTACTAAATTCTGGAAATTGAGTTAGGTTCATTTGCCAAATTTGATTAGATTTCAAACCTCAAGAATTAACTCCTTGTGGTAAAGGAGGAGTCACCATAGGTTGTCAAGTGGGATAAGACCTTATTATGCATTTGGCAACATCACAGAGATAAGGTCTGCAATTGAAAATTTTTTGAGTAAAGGAGATCACAGCTCTCTCTGGCATGTAATAAAAAAATCTTTATTTTAACACTGCTTATAAAGGCAGTACTGCATGTACACACTGTTAATAAATAATTTTGTGACTCAAACCTTATGACTAGGTTCATTTTGGCCAGGTGTCAACAAGTCTACTGATTTGAATAACAACCATCTAACTACCTTTATCTAAAACTATTTTAATACTTTTAATTAAAAACAAAACGACAAAACAAAACTCCAGGGGGAAACAAGCTGATTGAATGCTTGACATTTAACAGACCATGTGGAGGCAATCATCCATCTTAAGGAGTGGTCTGCAAATTCCTGAGATATACAGAAACATGCTTGCAGGGCTTTCTCCGTGAACAGGTGTTTAATCACTTCTATGTGACCAAGCTCTGACTTATGAAGTTCTATCCAGGTCTCTTTTTTTCCTTACTCACAAAAGACTTGTAACTTGGTCTCTCAGAATTAATCTTGTTTAAAGCCTTTTTTATATAGGCTTTTCATGTATAGGTAGAGTCCCATGGCCTCATAGCTCACAGCAGCCTCAAATACTTGGGCTTAAGCAATTCTCTAGTCTCAGCCAGGACTACAGGTGCCTTCTACAATAAGAAGTTATTTTTTAGAGATGAAGTCTAGTTCTGAGTTAGTCTGGTCTTGAATCTGAGAGCTGAGACAATTCATCTGCTTCCACCTCCCAAGTTCTGGGATGGAAGGTGTGAGCTACTGAGTGGACCACCATCCCTATTTTTATTGAAAAGCCTGGAATATATGAATACTTATTTTCCAACACTAAGGGTTGTAAATAAAGTAGTATTGGCATTCATCTGATGATCCCTAACCCTTACATTGTTTTAATTATTGTATCTTTAACGTACAATTACTCTGTGTTGTACTCTGTGTCTCTGCCTGTATTCCTAAGAGTACATGTTCCCTTTTAAGTCCATTTTTTACTTGACAATAGGAAATTTGCACACAGAGAAGTTTAGGGGAAGAGAGCAGTAACATTTGGCTTTCTGTGTCCTCTGGTTTTCTTTTGGCAGGTGATCAGTTTAAGAAGTGAGCTGGAGGCTTGGTGCCTGTAGCTCAGTGGCTAGGGTGCCAGCCACATACACTGGAGATGGCAGTTCTAACCCACCTCACGACTGCCAAACAGCAATGACAACTCCCTGCAAAAGATAGCCTGGCATCCTACTGAGCACATATAGTCCCAGCTACTTGGCAGGTTGAGGCAAAAGAATCACTTAAGACCAAGAGTTTGGGGTTGCTGTAAGCTGTGTTGCCATGGCACTCTACCAAGCACCACATAATGAGACTGTCTCAAAAAAAAAAGAAAGAAAGTCAATCTGTAACCCAAATACCAAATGGCAACGACCCTTACTTTTTGATCTTTTTCTTCTTATAAAGGAATTGATTACAGTTCTGAGAATTAACTTTGTGAACTTCACACCATGCACTTACAGTGGCAGCACTATACAAAAACTCAGTGGGGTTTTATAATCTTCCTGTATCACTGCCTCACGGTTGTTCTTTCATTAACATGTGGTGGTGTCTTGCTGTGTGATGTTTATTTTTGTTCTTGTGTGGGTTTGTGTGTTGTTGCAAGAATGTTCATTGCTCAGGATTGGATTAAAGATGGCGGTTGAGTAACAGGTTCCCTGCAACTGGGCATAGCAAGTCTGGGGAGACAAGACTCCAGACATCTCTGGCCGGTGGGATCTGACTATGATCATCCCTTTGAGGATACAGGGAGCCAGCAAGGGACTTCTGGACCCCAAGAGGAGGACAAAAACAGTGGAAAACTGCCAAGTGGCTGCATGTGTTCAATAAACCTAATAACGCCGGCAACCTAATGTGATAAATTATACTTACTGAAGATTGGATTAAAGATGGTGGCTGAGTAACAGTTTCCTTGCAACTGGGCATGGTGAGTCTGGGGAGACAAGACTCTAGACATCTCTGGCCGGTGGGATCTGCCTATGATCATCCCTTTGAGGATACAGGGAGCCAGCAAGGGACTTCTGGACCCCAGGAGGGGGACAAAAACAGTGGAAAACTGGCAAGTGGCTGCGTGTGTTCAATTGACCTAATCACGCTGGCAACCATGAGTACAAGCAGCAGTGAGACTGCAAACTGGAAAGGCCTTACCTGTGAACTTTTTTGGTGTTCTTGGACTTGGCATTCAGTTGAGCTGCCTTGGGGAGAGCTTGAGCAAGAGTGTGGAGAACTTTGGGCATTGTCCGTGGCCCC
>CAUYPK010054347.1:0-20639 GCA_963574355.1 Loris lydekkerianus | reverse complement strand
TGGAGACTTTACTTCTTTCATGTTTACATGGATGGAGCTGGAACATATTCTTCTTAGCAAAGTATCTCAGGAATGGAAGAAAAAGTATTCAATGTACTCAGCCCTACTATGAAGCTAAATTATAGCTTTCACATGAAGGCTTATAACCCAACTATAGTACAAGACTATGGGGAAAGGACCAAGGAAGGGGAAGGGAGGGGGGAGGTGTTGGTGGAGAAAGGATAATGGGTGGGGCCACATCTATGGTGCATCTTAGAATGGGTACAGGTGATTGCACTAATGTACAGAGCTATGATTTAACAATAAAGACAAAATTTAAAAAAAAATAAAAATAAACTATACCAGTTAAAAAAAAAAAAAAACCAAGTCATAAATAGAGCTCTGTAGGTGAATTAATTTATATAGCAGAGTATGATTCATTTTGAATTATCAAAAAATTTTAAAAACACTCTCATGGGGTTCTGCTTTGTCCATGTTTTTGTTTTGCTGTGTTTTTTTAAATGAACATTCACTCTAGAGGTTCAGGTATGGTTTTGTTAGCTGGAAAGATTTCAAATGACTAGAAATAGGACAATGAAAAGACTTTTCACCCATCTATCCATTAATTCATTCATTTGTTCATTCTTCAGGATCTTAATATGTACGTATTTGTTTCTAACCTCTAAAAATTAGAAATAAATGTTTGTTCCTCTGCTGTTCAAATGGTTAAATGAAATATAATTTTGTGAACAAGAGGGAAAAGATATTAACCCCTAATTATATAACTATTATTCCATTATTAAAAAATTATGGCTTCTAGGATTTAATTAACAGCTACTTGTTGAGAGTTATAACGTGCCCATCACTGGCTGCTGGTAAGCAAGACAGCAGGATCCCTGCCATCATGGATCTCAAAGTTGAGTGAAGCAGAAGGAGAAAATTGGTATTCATCTATATGTTATATATATATGCCTTTTGACCGAAAAAACTAATTCTAGACATTTACTTTAAAGAAAAAATAAATATATGAGCACATCTATCTACATGTGTAAGTATATGGTGATGATTAGATAAATAATAGTTCATTCATATGATCAAATGGTATTAACTCATTAAACATTGGTATAAAAAATGTTTATTGACATGGATACAGTCACAATGCAGTAATTGAAATGAGATTATCTAAAATTGTAAGACTTTAGGAATGTTCTATTGAAGTATTTAGAGTTGTAGCATCAAACAAATATTCAAATTGCTCTAAAGTGTCTATTAGCATCATTCTAAATCTCTCTCCTCTAAGATCAGGCATTGTAAAAAAAGTTTTTTAAATTTTAATGTTCATCTTCTTGTCTTTGCCACTTAATCTAACTGGGAAAAATATTTTTGTGCCTTCAAATTTTGAGAAAAATTACATCTTTAAGTACATACATTTTAGTGTTACTGCTTGATCAATGAACAATTAAAACTGTTTAATATGTTACAATGATCTTCACATTAATTTGCCTGGAGTAAAAACAAGAGCTCCACACAGAATTGATTAAATGACTTTTAAGTTCCCAATGCTAAATTGTTTCAGAATACAAATGAAAGTGCATTATAGCCATGTGAGCATCCAGTGAATTCCTAATGAGCATGAGCAGGTGCCATCATAGTGATTGCAATACATAATGACACTACCTGCATATGAAGGAATTATGCAGCACTCTGCCTTTGAGACCTGGAAATGAAGTATATTCTTTGCTGGATCAATTCAAGTCTTATTTAGACTGTAAGTGAATGTCCTTAGAAGAATGTATTTTATAAATGGACAGCTTTTTTTCTTTTTTCAAAATTCTTGAATGTCCCTTATTTTCCATCAGAAAGTATTTTCCTTTGACTGGGTAATGCCATACTAAGATTTCTAAAAACTTCAAAAGAGTTCAAATCAAATAAACCACTATGTCACTTCGTCTTCCATGAAGTACTTTGAATTTTTCCTTCCACAAGCCACTATAATTCAAGAGTTATAATAGCATAAAATAAAACCCCCAAGAGAAAGAGGGAGTATCCACATCAAAACAAGAACTTTTTTACTCCTATATTTACACAAGAACAGGGATTTCAAGAGAAGAGAAAATGTCAAATCTTCAGTCTTTTTTTTAAATCAAAGTTAGACAAGCATACTATTTCCTAATGGTTTTCAATTTTTTTAGCCTTTCAAAGTCCTTTTCTGCTATTCAGTTGGCATCCCAATCACTATTTCTGTAGCATATTGTGTTCACTCACAATATCAAACAAATGAAAAAATGTCCTCTGAATGTCTCAAAAAAATTTTTCTTGGAGTTAGTACAAATAGATTGGAAAGCATTATACCCAGACATTATGTCAGTGCATTTCCGGGATGGTGCAAGTGAAAAGCTAGAAAGGCACTAAAGTTTCACATTTCTGAAAGAAAAGACAGTTAGTTATCCCAGAACTGTCAAAGATATGTATGGGAGGAAGAATTTAGTGACTGCCTGTTAAAGTATAACCTAAAAACAAAAGTGGTATGCATGTATATCAGTCAGGATTAGCTGATTTATGCTATCGTCCAAGAAAAATCATAGTATCAAGTGCTTAAAAACACAACAGTGCTGTCTTTCATACACTCAATTCCTCCATGCCCCCTGATGCACTCAAGGCATGGGCTTGGCTTTACTGGCTATTTTGAACCAATGGCACCAACCCATGATAGTACTCTAAAAATCACTGCAGCAGACAAGGGGTGTACTGGGCCATCTCACATGCATAGTAGTACTTTTGCACCAAAGTATCATTTGTCACTTCTACTCACATTTTATTGGTTAAAGTGACTCACAAGATCACATGGATCCTCAAAAAGAACTGGAAATACAGTCTCTTTCCTACCCGTAAACCCCAACTCCACATGCCTAGGTTGCTGAGCAACCCAGTAACACTGGGAGTACCCCAAATATGTTTCACACCATTAAAAGTCAAATAAATCCAATTTACCTTCAGAATGTCAAGCTACATATCCCCCAAACTACCTTTAATTTGCACAGTTATCAATAAGTTTAGGTGGAATTACAGAAAAAAAACTATCAAGGAAATATAGATAAGCAAAATTAATGAGTAGAATTAATCATTACATAAAAGATCCTTAAGATTATTTTAGGTAGAATATTCTGTAAATCTCTGTTAGGCTCATTTATTACAGAGTTCTATTTAAGTCTATTGTTTCTTTTCTTATTTTCTGATTGAAGCATCTGTCCAATTCTGTTAGCAGTGTAGAAGTCCCATAAATTATGGTACTGCTGTTTAGCATTTTGTTTAGATTGAATAGAATTCTCTTTATGTATCTGGTGCTGCTGTGTTAGATGCATAAATATTTAGGATTGTTAAGTCTTCTTGTTAAATTGTTCCCTTCATCATTACATAAAAATCATGTTTGTCTTTCTTTACATTTGTTGATGTGAAGTCTGTATTATGATATGAGAAAGGCTACATCAGCTTTTTTTTTGTTTATTTTCATTGGCATGGAATATTTTTTTCCATACTTTCACTTTGTGTCTAAATGAGTCCTTGGGGGTTAGATGTATTTCCTGGAAAAAAGTAGATACTTGGCTTACATTTTTTTATCTATTCAGCCAGCCTGTGTTACTTTATTTAAAAGTTCAAACCACTCACATTTCTTGAAGTATTGATACATGGAGTGGACTTCTATTCATCTAAAACATGTTCTGGGTTCACACTTATTACTTTGTTTTACATCCTAAGCCATTTACCTGGGCTCTTAAGTTTAGCTTTTGTATGGTTGAACACTGGTGGGTATCTATTATGCTGGTCCATGTATTATGCGGGTCTGAGTACTTCAGGGCAGATCTGATCTTTGCAAATTCCCTCAGGAATTTCTTATCTGACATTCTACCCCCAAACTACTGAATATATGTTTTTCTCATCAGCTTGTGAAACATTCTCTAAAATTAATAACATCCTAGACTAAAAAACATGTTTCAACAATTAAAAAAATAGAAATTATACCATGTACAACAGTGGAATAAAAATAGAAATAAATTTTGGGCCAGGCACAATGGCTCACACCTATAATCCTAGCAATGTGGGAGGCCAACGTGGATGGATAACCTGAGCTCAGGAGTTCAAGACAAATCTGAGCAAGAGCAAGACCTCTACTAAAAATAGGAAAACTACCTAAGCATTGTGGCAGGTGCCTGTGGTTCCAGCTACTCAGGTGGCTGAGGAAAGAGGAGCTCTTGAGCCCAAGAGTTTGAGGTTGCTGTGTGCTATGATGATTCCACAGCACTCTACCAGGGTGACCAAGTGAGATTCTGTCTCAAGAGAAAAAAAAAAAAAAAAAGGAAAGGAAAGAAATTTCAACAGAAACACTCATCCTTACAGAAAGTCATGGAAACTAAATAACCTTTTGCTGAATGATAGTCGGGACAATGAGGAGATAAAGATGGAAATCGAAAGATTCTTTGAACTAAATGATAATGAGAATAAAAACTATCAAAATGTGTGGGATACAGCAAAAGCAGACCTAAGAGGAAAACACATACCCTTAAATGCCTACATCCCAAATACAGAAAGATCACAAATAAACAATATAATGAATCATCTCAAGAAACTAGAAAAGGAAGAGAAAACCAATCCCAAACACAGAAGAAAAGAAAGAACCAAATAACCAACACAAAGATTAATGAAGCAAAAACTTGGTTCCCTGAAAAGATAAACAAAAATTAAAAGCCTCTTTCTAGAATAACCAAAAACAGAAAAGAAATAATTCTAACAAATTCAATTAAAAATGAAAAAGGAGAAATTACAACTAATATCATGGATACAAAATATCATCTCAGAATACCATAAAAATCTCTATGCTTATAAACTTAAAAACACTGAAGAAATTGACAAATTTCTGAAAACACGCATCCTCCCTAGGCTCAGTCAGGAAAAAATAGAACTCCTGAGCAAACCAATATCAAGCACAAAAATTGAAGCAATAATAAAAATTCTTCCCAACCAAAAAAAGTCTCACTCCTGAATTTTACCCCCTATAAAAAACTTGTGCCATAACTATAGAAATTATTCCATAACATTGAGAAGGAAGGAATCCTCCCCAACTTGTCTGACAAAGCCAATGTCACCTTGATACCAAAGCCAGGAAAGTATACAACTGAAAAAGAAAACTGCAGACCTATATCCCTTATGAATATAGATACAAAAATTCTCAAAAAATCTTAGCCGAGGGCAGTGCCTGTGGCTCAAAGGAGCAGGACACTGGCCCCATATACTGGAGGTGGCAGGTTCAAACCCAACCCTGGCCAAAAACTGGGGGAAAAAAATCTTAACAGACCAAATTCAGCTACATATCAAAAAATAACTCATTGTGGCCAAATATGCTTCATCACAGAGATGCAAGAATGGTACAACACATGCAAATCCATAAATGTAATTCATCACATAAATAGATGCAAAAACAAAGATCATATGACCTTTTCAATAGATATAAAAAATTTAACAAAATTCAGCTATCTTTTATGATAATTCTTAACAAACTTGGTATAGATAAGACATACCTAAATTACAAAGGCTATGTACAACAAACTCACAGCCAATAACATATTGAATAGAGGAAAATTGACACAATTCCTGCTTAAGAGTTGGAAAACAGACAAGGTTGACCACATTCACCACTTGTATTCAACATAGTGATGGAAGAAGTCCTAGACAGAGCAATCAGGTAAGAAAAGGAAATCAAGGGTATCCAAATGGGGGAAGAAGAGATCAAACTATTTCTCTTTGCTAATGATATAATCTTATATCTAGACAACCCCAAAGCTTCAACCAAGAGACTCATGGAATTGATAAATAAATTCAGCAAAGTATTATGTTAATAAATCAATATACAGAAATCAGTAGCTTTTGTATATGCCAACAACAATCAACTTAGAATAAACTTGAATAAGCAATAATGTTTACAGTAGCAACAAAGAAAATAAAATACCTAGGAATATATTTAACTAATGAGGTAACAGTCCTTTATAGAGAGAACTGTGAAACAATGCAGAAAGAAATTGTAGAAGTTGTAAACAGACAGGAATACATATCATCTCATAGAGCAGCAGAATAAACATTGTCAAAATGGCTATACTACCCAAAAAGATTTACAGATTCAACACAATCTCCACTAAAATATCAATATCATTTTTCATATATCTAGAAAAAATAATTCTTTGCTTCTTATGGAACCAGAAAAGACTATGAATAGCCATTGCAACTTACATAAGAACAGACCACACAGTTATAGTAACAAAAACAGCATGGACTTGCATAGACAGAGACACAGACCTATGGATCAGAGCAGAACAGTGAAACCAGAGATGAAACCATCCTAATACCCCCATCTGATCTTTGACAAAGCAGACAAAAACATATACTGGGGGGTGGAAGGCCTTATTCAATAAATAGTGCTGGGGAAACCATATAGCCACATGTAACAGAATGAAATAGATCTGCATCTTTCACTACTCACAAAAATTAATTCATGTTGGATTACAAAATGAGACCTAAGGCATAAAACTTGAAGAATTCTAGAAGAAAATATTAGAAAAAATTGTATAGGTATTGACTATACAGCAATAGGAAAGGTATTTATGAAGATGCCAAAATCAATTACAGCAACAAGAGAAATAAACAAGTGGGACATGATTGAATTAAAGTTTCTGCACAGTCAAGGACATAATCAGTAGAGTAAATGCACAACATATAAAATGGAAGAATATACATGCATGGTATACATTCATTAAAGGGCTGTTAACTGGAATCTACGAAGAACTCAAGTAAATCAGCAAGGAAAAATAAAGCAACACTATTAAAAGGTAAGCAAAAGACATAAACAGAAACTTTACAAATGAACATAGTGTAATGGCCAACAAACAAATGAAAAAATGCTCAACAGCTCTAGTCATTTGAGAAATATAAATCAAAACCACAATGAGATATCTCTTAACTCCAGTGAGAATAGTTCTTACCAATATACCCCCAAGAAACAGATGCTACTGTGGATGCAAAGAGAAAGGAATACTTAAACACTGTTGATAAGACTGAAAACTAATACAACCTCTTTGGAAAGTAGTATAAGGATACCTCCAAGAACTAAATGTTGACCTACCATTCGATCCAGCCATCCCACTACTAGGTCTTTACCCAAAGGAAAAAAAAGACACTCGCACTCGAATGTTTCTAGCAGCACAACTCACAATCACAAAATTGTGGAAACAATACAAATGCCCATTAATACACAAATATAGTAATAAAAAAATGTAGTATATGTGTATGATGATGTATTACTCAGCCATTAAAAAATGGTAATCTAGTATCTTTTGTAACAACCTGTATGGAACTGGACATTATTCTTCTAAGTAATGAATCACAAGAATGGGAAAATACTACATGTACTCAGTACTAAGTTGGAATAGTGAATCAACACTTATGTGCACAAATGGAAGTAAAACTCGGTGAAATCAAATAGATGGTAAGGGGGAGGAGGAGCTGGATAAATTTGCACCTGACTGGTATAATTCACACATTCTAGGTGAAGGGCACACTTATAACTTTCACTTAAAATACACATAAGCAAATTATGTAACCAAAATATGTGCATCCCTGTAATATTCTGAAACAAATAATTTTAAAATTATTATTTTATCCTGAATGTCCAAGCATGCAAGAAAAAAGACCTTGAGAGATACACAATTCAAGTGAATTTTTATAGGTAAAATTATCCTCATTTACTAAAATGCACTAAAGAAAGATTACATTGATACCCAGTTCATCACAGCCACTGTCAACCTCAGCATGGATTGGTTAAAAAACAGAGGATTCTCCTGCCACTGCTATAGCATTGACCATGCCACACTCACTACCCATGGGCTGAAGGACCTACCCACCTACTCAGTGTACTGCTACCACTGCCAGCCCCTAAGCAAGATGTCTAGAGATCCAATAATTGGCCCAAGTGGACCGACTGACACCTTTGCTAGCTCAGGCTGTCCTAGCAGCCAAAGACAAGAACACAAAGGCTGATTAATGTCACTACTGGGGTCAGAGGCATGACCCACCTTATGTTCCTGTCTTCAGTAAAACTTCACAACAGCTTCACTAACAATTGCACACTAACCCACAGACAATACTGATGCTGTTTACACCCAAAGAAATCATACAAAAACAACACTACAGCAAATACTCAGAATTACAGCCTAAAGCAATAGATGCACTTTAAGCAAAAGATTACCTATAAACTCGAGTATAAGCCGAGTTTTTGCGGCACAAAATGTGTGCCGAGTTCAGGTTTTTCGGCACAATTTTTGAGCCGAAAAAACTCGGCTTATACTCAAGTATATACGTTACCTCTATGACAGCCAATTCAAAACATTAAAAGAATTAACTATTATACCAGAGATACACAGGTCAACTTAGGGACATAAGAAACGTAAAATAAGCCAATGTGGTGGCTTACACCTGTAGTCCTAGCATTCTGAGAGGCCAAGGCAGGTGCATTACCTGAGCTCAGGAGTTTGAGATCTGTCTGAGCAAGAAAGAGACCCTATCTCTACTAAAAAATAGAGAAACTAGCTGGGCATTGTGGTAGGTACCTATAGTCTCAGCCCCCCAGGAGGCTGAGGCAAGAGGATCACTTGAGCCCAAGAGTTTGAGGTTGTTGTGAGCTATGGTGCTACAGCATTCTACCCAGGGTGATTGATAAATAAATAAATAATAAAAAATGAGAAACATAAAACAGCAAGGAAATATGACACTTCCAAAGGAACACTATAATTCTTTAGAAACAGATTCTAATCAAAAAGAAATTTATGAAATCCTAGGCAAAGAATTCAAATTAATGATATTAAATAAGTTCATGGAGATATAAGTGAATTCAATTCCAGAAAAAAAACCCAGAAAAATAACTCAGGGGATGAAAGATAAATTTACCAAAAGATAGACATGATTAAAAAAAAGAACTGAATAGAAATTCAATAACTGAGAAATTCATTGTATTAAATACATTTGAAATCTTCAGCAATAGACTAAATTGGGCAGAAAGAAAAATTTCAGAACTTGAAGGCAAATCTTTTAAAATAACCCAATCAAACAAAGCTAAAGAAAAAAGAGTTTAAAAGAATAACCAAAGCCTACATGACATAGGACACCAAAATAAATAAATAAATAATAAGAAGAAGAATTTGAATTTTTTGTGTCCAAGATGGCAAAGAAAAAACAAAAGGGATAGAAAACTCATTTAATTAAATAATATTTAACAACAACCTAAACCTAGAAGAGATTTAGCCATCTAGAAAGTTGACTGATCTCTAAATAGATACAATTCTGAAAAATCTTCACCATGGCACATTATAGTCAAACTGTCAAAAGTTAAAGACAAAGAGAATTCTAAAATAGCGTCTGGTTACATATAAGTTAACTTAATCAGACTAATGGTGGATTTCTTAGCAGAATCTTATAGCCTAGGAGAGAACAGGACAATATATTCAAAGTGCTGAAAGAAAAAATTTCTATCAAAGAATGCGATAACTCCGCAAATATATTCTTCATGAAACAAGAAAAAACAATCTTTCCTAAGCAAGCAAAAACTAAAGGAATTAATCACCCCTAGACTGAGCCTAGAAGAAATGCTTAAGGAGTTCTATATGTGGAAACAAGAGGACAATATCTACTATCATTAAAGCACACAAAAGCATAAAACCCACTTGTAGAGCAAACACAGAAATTAAGGATTCAAATATTATCATATTATCACAAACACAGAAAGAAAGGATTCAAATATTATCATCACAGAAAAACTACCAAATCACAATAATAAACAATAAGGAGAAAAGAATATATGATATCTAAAATAACCAGAAATCAATAAACAAAATAACAAGCATAGTTCTCATGTATAAATAATAGCCTTGAATGTAAATGGATTAAAATTTCCACTTCTGAGATGTAGATTGGCTGAATGGTTTTTTAAAAGTACCCAACCTTGTACTGCCTATCAGAAATCCATTTCACATATAAAACACATAGAATGAAAGTAAAGAGATGGAAAAACATATTTTATACAAACAGAAAGCAAAAATAGGCAGGAATATTAGTTATATCAGATAAAATAACCTTTTAGTTAAAAATAGTAAAAAATAGATGAAGAAAGTCATTATATAATGATAAAGAGATCAATACAAGAGAATATAATAATTCTAAACATATATGCATTCAGGCCAGAACATATAGATATATAAAGAAAATATTATTAGATCTAAAGGGAGAAATAGTTCCTAGTAATAATAGCGAGAAACTTCAATACTCCACTTTCAGCATTAGAAATATTATCTATATAGAAATTTAACAAAGCAACATTGAATTTAAACTGCACTTTGGACCAAATGATTCTAACATATATTACAGAACATTTTACCCAACATCTAGATAATATACCTTTTTTCTTTTTTTCTTTTTTAGAGAATATACATTTTTCTTATCAGTACATGAAACATTCTTCAGAATATACCATATGTTAAGACACAAAACAAGTCTCCACAAATTTTTAAAAATCAAAATCATATCAATCGTCTTTTCAGACAATAATAAAATAAAACTAGATATCAATAACAAGAGGAACTTGGGAAATTGTATAAATGGATGGAAATAAAACAACATGCTCCTGATTGAGCATTGGCTCAAGGCAGAAATTAAGAATGAAATCAAAATATTTCTTGAAATGAATACAAGTCAAAACAACACACCAACCCTTATGGAATTCATAAAAGCAATTCTAAGAGAGAAGTTTATAGCAATAAACACCTATATCTTAGAAGCAGAAAGATGTTATCTACACAGTCTAATCATATAACTCAAGAAAGCAGAAAAGCCAGAACAAACCAAAGCTGATGTTAGTAGAAGAAAAAAATATATAGATCAGAGCAGAACTAAACAAAACAGAGATTTCTAAAGACAATAGCAAGGATCAGTGATATGAAAAGCTGATTTGCCAACAATATCAGTAAAGTCAATAAACCACTAGCTAGATTAACAAAGAAAAAATGAGATAAGACTCAAATACATAAAATCAGAAATGAAAAAAGAGACATTATAACTCAACCACAGAAATACTAAAGATAATCAGAGACTATTCTTAACAACTAATAAAGTGGAATACCTAGAGAAAATCAATACATTTCTGGATACATGAAACCTATCAAGACTGAATCAGAAAAAAAATAGAAAACCTGAACAGATCAATAATGAGTAATAAGAATAAATCAGTAATAACAAATATCTCCTAGGAAAGAAAAATCCAGGACTAGATGACTTCACTACCAAATTCTACCAAATTTCACTTCTCCTTACATTGTTCCAAAACATTAAAAAGTAGAAAATTCTTCCTAACCCATTCTATAGGACCAGCATTATCTTGACACTAAAATCTGCAATAGATACAACAACAACAACAAAAACTGTAGGCCAATGTCCTAAACGAACATAGAAAAATCCCCAACAAAATGGAAGCAAACCAAATTCAATAGTATATCAAAAGGGTAATGCACCAAGATCAGGTGGAATTAATCTAGTGCAGATGGTTCAATATATGCAAATTAATAAATATGATACAGCACGTCAAGAGAATGAAGGACAAAAACCATATGATCACCTTAATAAATGTAGAAAAAATCATTTGATAATTCAACAATCCTTTTTGATAAAAACTCTCAACAAACTAAGCATAGAAAGAACATACCTCAAAATATTAAAGGTAATAAATCCACAGCTAACATTTTACTGAAAAGGAAAATGCTCAAAGCCTTTTCTCTAAATACTGGAATAAGACAAGGATGCCTAATTTCACCTCTCCTATTTAACATAGTACAGTACTAGTCTAAGCATTCAGGCACAAGAAATAAAAGCTATCCAAATTGGAAAACAGGAAGTCAAAGTGTCCCTATTTGCTGGTGACATGATCTTATGTCTAGTAAAAAAAAAAAAAAAAAAAAAAAACAGAGATCATACCAAAAAAATAGATATTATATCAAAATGTTCTTAGATGTGATAAATTCAGTAAAGTTGCAGGATACAATATCAACATACAAAATTGTTTTATATAAAGGGAGAGGTTAGACTTCCCTTGACAAAGATAGAAGAGGCCCTCAGGCCTGACAACATGCATATAGTTAAAGCATTGCCACTTACTTCATGGCATCTAACAACCATTTTATTTTCAAACTTTAATAAAAAGAAAAATATATATATATACAAAATCAATAGCATTTCTATAGCCCAATAATGAAATCGATGAGAAAAAAATCAAGAAGGCAATCCCATTTACAATACCTAATAAAAATTATAAATTTAATCAAGGAAATAAAGACCTCCACAAGGAAAACTACAAAACACTGGTGAACACAATTGACGAGGACACAAACAAATGAAAAGACACCCTGTGCTCATGTAATGGAACAATTAACATAATCAAAATGATCATACTACTCAAAGAAATCTATAGAGTCAGTGCAATTCCTATCAAAATACCAATGCCATTTATTCATAGAAGCAGAAAAAACAATTCTAAAATTCATGTATAAAAGGAAGTCTGAACAAAAAGGAAAAAAGCCGAAGGTATCATACTCCCTAACTTCAAAATATATTGCATGTCTATAGTAATAAAACAGAATAGTATTAATATAAAAACAAACACATAGACTAATGGAACAGAATAGAGAACACAGAATTAAACCCACAAATTTATAGCTAACTGATTTTTGACAAAGTTTCAAGGAATATACATTGGGGAAAGGAAACTCTTCAATAAATATAACTAGGGAAATTGGATATCCATATGCAGAAGAATAAAACTGAACGTCTATCACCATAAACAAAACTCAACTCAAGATGGGTTAAAAACTTAAGTCCTAAAACTATAAAACTACTAAAAGAAAACATATAGAAAACACTTTAGGATATTAACCTAGGCAAAAGCTTTTATAGCTAAGATCTAAAAAATACAGGTAACAGAACCAAAAATAGGCAAATGGGACCATATTAAAATAAAGAGCTCCTGCACTACAAAGGAAACAATCAACAGAGTGAAGTGCCAACTTACTGAATATGAGAAAATATTTGCAAACTATTTATCTTACAAGAGACTAATATCTAGGTCATAAAAGGAACTCAAACAACTCAATAATAAAAAAATAAATAATCCCTTTAAAGTGAGCAAATAACATGGCTAGATATTTTTCAAAAGAAGACATATCAATGACCAACAGATATATTTTTTTAAATGCTCATAGCTTTGATCAAGATGGCTGACTACACACAGGTAGCAGGTGTCTCCCCCATGGAGAAAAACCAAAATAGTAAGCAGATTCTCACATTTCAAAAAGATTGAGTAAGAGAAAATGCTAGGCTTCACCAGGGAAGTGACAGGATAAGAAGAGGTTCAATGCAACTTGCCTGGCCATGGATTGGCTCTTAGATGGAGGGAAATAGTAAGAGAAAAGTCCCCACGGTTCACTCCTCAAAACAAGCTTTTACAATCTTGGCTAAAATAGAACCCTGACCTGCCCAGGTCTTGGGCCTAACATAGAGAGTTGCCTAAAGATTGCACAAAGATGTTGCTGCAGAAAAGGAACTCTCCTGGAATCCCACAGACATCTGAGCCTAGAGCAGTTGGAGCCAAACATGATTCTGAAAGTCTAGATACCAGGGAAAGCAGGCATGCTTTCAGCCACTGTGCAACTCCAAGGAGGGAGATGGGCTCAGGCACTAACATGAATGCTGGGAAAGGTCCCCACTGCCCTGCTGGGGACTGCTTTTGAGACTGAGACATGAGGCATTCTCCACTTTCTCAAACACAGTTTGCCTAAGCAGGTCTCCAGCCTTTCCAGTTGCAAGTACAAGGTGCCGTTTTGAGAGTTTGACACTGAACTGCACATTGTCCTTGGGCTGAGTTTGGGCATATGTGACTATTACTCCTGCTTGGCTAGAGATAGTCAGGAAGACCAGACTTTCCAGTACATTTCTGGAATGGTGTCAACCATCCTGCAGCCAACTACTGTGGGACTTTATTCTTTAAAGTTTCCTGCTGGTGCAGCCTACCTGGAAAGGATCCCACCATCTCTGATCACAGGCTCAAGGAATAATTTTGGGAATTAAGGAGAGGCAGAAATCCACCCTTGGGCTAAGTTTCAGCTGATACTATTGCAGTCTTGCCCAGCTAAAAAGGGACAAAGCAGCCCAAGCTCACCAACACACACCTAGGACAATTCCCATTGTTTTGTTATAGGTTGCTGTGAGACAAAGTCATAAGCAATTAGCACTCTCTCCTTATCTGGCCTGGGCTGTTTGCCTAGAGAAGGCCCCACCCTCTGTGGTCACAGGCCCAATGTATCATTTTGGGACTTTAAATCTTGGCAGTGCCTCACCCTCAGGCTGAGTTATGACTGACACAGCTGCAGCCTTGCCCAGCTAAGGAGGGAGAGGTGAGCCCAAGCTCTCCTACATGCTCCTAGGACAATTCTTACTGTCCTGTTATTGGGTTCTGTGAGACTGTAATGAGAGCAGATGGCTATCCCCCCAGCATATTGCATATGTTGTTTGCTTGAAAGGGGTCCCACTTTCTCTAATCACAGGCATAAGGTGACAATCTGGGAGTTTAAATCTAGGCAATGCCCCACTTTTAACCTGAGTATGTCCTGAGGCAACTTGCCCCAACCAGGGGCAAGGGAAGGACAGGAAAGTTCAAGCTCTTCCACACATACCAATGACAACTCCTATAGCCCTTCTATGCACTCATGTAAGACTGAGACATGAGCAAGCCAAACTCTCTACAGTCTCTTGCCCATGTTGTGTGCTTAAAAGAGCCTTCCCTCTTGACTGCAAGCCCACAGCTAGCATACTAATTTTGAGACTTTAGTACTGAATTGTACCTCACCCTTAGGACAAGTTCAAAGTGATATGGTATAGCTGCCACATGATCAAGAAGGAATGGGGAGATTATCCTCTCCTAACCACACTTAGGACAATACCCGCTACACAAATACAAGCAAAAGTGGTACAGGGGACCAGCCTACCCAATATCAGCTACCAATAACACCAACACAAACCACTTCTATCCTTGTGAGTGTACCCACTGCTGCTACTACCACATTGCACATAATACCAGCTGCTCAGGGACTTGAGAATTCAGTCACACATCTAGCCCTCTACTCAAACTATTAGCTTCTGACCACATCATATGAAGGCCTAAGAATTATCCTTGCACTAACACCTCTGCCAGAGTAAGCTTCTCTGGGGCCTAATATTAAGCATACGCAGTCCACTACTTCCACTACTGGGCACAAAAAACTAGCTGGCCTGGCAATTAAGTCCCCAGAAAAGCTTCACCACAGCTTCAACTAATAACTGATCCATAAGCCACCAAGAAAATGACAGATACAACTAACCCTGCATACTGGCTAAAACATCATACGAAGATCATACAGCTTCAGGAACTCAAAAATCTAAACCAAAGTATTCTGTTCAACAAACAACATTATATATATAAACATATTTATATGCATATATATACACACACACACACACACTCGCACACACCTTTAGGTAAAAAAATCTTAAGAGCAATTTCCAAAAATTGAAACAAGTGACTGTTACATCAGATGTGCCGATCCACAGAAGATGAAAAAGCAAGGAAATATGTCAACACCAAAGAAACACAAGAATTGTCCGACAATATATCCTGATCAAAAAGAATTTCTTATAATGCCAGATAAAGAATTCCAAATATTGATTCTAAAGAAGATGAGTGAAATGCTAGAAAAATCTTCAAACTAACACACAGCAACAAAAATATTAATTCAGTATATGAATGAGAAATTTATCAAGGAAATACAAATTTTACCAAAAAAAAATAAACACAGAAATTCTGGAACTGAAAATTTTTTGAAGGAAATACCACACACATTCAAAATCTTCAAAAATAGACTAGACAAAGCAGAAGAAAGAATCTCAGAACTTGGAGATAGGTTTTTGAAATAATCCAGTCAGGCAAAAATAATGAAAAAAGAAGAAAGAACAAGAAAGAATGAGTAAAGACTTCAAGATGTCTAAAAAGACATAAAGCAGCCAAATTTACCTTTTACCTATATTTCTCAAGGGGTAAAGAGATCAAAAAGTTTCAAAAATCTATTTAAGGAAATAATTGATGAAAATTTCCCAGGACTAGCAAAAGTGTTAGACACTCAGACCCAGGAAGCCCAACAATCACCAGGCAAATACATTTTAAAAAGGACTTCACCAAGGCATATTACAATCAGAATGACTAAAGTCAAAGTGAAAGAGAGAATTTTAAAATTAGTAAAATTATCTAGTCATTTATAAAAGAAATTCATTAGACTAACAGTGGACCTCTCTGCAGAAAACTTACAGAACAGAACTAAATAACATGACATTTTCTAAGTTCCAAGAGAAGAAAACTGCCAGTCAGGAATTTTATATCCTTCCAGAATAAGGATCATGAATAAAGGAGAAATTAAATATTTCCCAGAAAAGTAAATGCTGAGAATTCATCACCACTAGACTTTCTCTATAGGAAATGCTCAAAAGAATCTTAAATGGAATCAAAAGGTCAACATTAATCATCATAAAAACACATAAACATATAAAACTCACAGGTTTTATTAAATAATCCACACAACAGAAAAAAGAAAAAAGAATTAAAGGACAATATGACAGAAAATCAGCAAACCATGATGAAAAAGAGAAAAAGAAAGAATTTATTTAACAACTAAAAGTTAGCTAACAATATGACAAGAACAAAGCTTTACATGTCAATATTAACTGTGAACATAAATGGATTAAGTGGAACACTTAAAAACTAAATTGTCAAAATGAATAAATAAAACCATGATTCAAATATTTCAAATATATGCTGTTAACAAGAAACTCATCTTATCCTCAAAGACACTTACAGATTGAAAGTAAATGAGTATAAAAAGATATTTCATGCAAATGGAAATCAAAAGCATACTAGACCTGTAGAAATACATGGGCATCCTTCATCACCCTACTCACTAACACTAGGCAGATTGTCTAGAAAATCAACAAAGAAATCAATATACTAGATCAAGAAAATTAAATTTTGGCTCTTTGAAAGGATAAACAAAATTGATAAACCACTAGTTAGACTAACAAAAAAATAAATAAAAAGATTAAATAAACAACATCAGAAGTGGAATAGAAAACACTGGAAATGATACCATAGAAATACAAAATATCATCAGAAACTATTATAAACAATTATTGACTCACAAACTAGAAAACCAGGAGTAAATGGAAGAATTCATGAAAATATACAACTGCCTGAAATTGAATCAGGAAGAAAGAGAATTCTCAAATACACTAAATGAGTAGCAAGATTGCACCAGTAATTTAAAAAAAAAAAAAAAAGAAAAGAAAAGAAAAGAAAAAAATCTCCCAACAATAAAAGTTCTGGACTAGATTGATTCACAGCCAAATTCTACCAAATGTACAGAGAAGAACTGGTGCAATCCTACTGAAACTTTTCCAAAAGATTGAGAAGGAGGAAACACTATTCAGATAATATGTATCCCAAAAGCCCAGACTCCACCACCATACAAATATATACATGTAATTGAATTCAACTTGTATTAATTTAAAAAAGTTTTTCAAAAAATTAAAAAGTAGTTTAATATAAAAAACTCAACATCACTATTCATCAGGAAAATACAAACCAAAACCACAATAACTTCTTGCCTTACCCCAGTTAGAATACTTGTTATTACAAATACCGCTCCCCCACACAAGAGGATCCTGGCAAGAATATGGAGAAAAGGGAACTCTTATACTGTGTTAATGGTAAGGTAAATTAATATAGTCATTATAGACAACAGTATGGCAGTTTCTCAAAAAGCTATAAATGTAGAATTGCCCATATGACCAATCTCACTACTAAGTATTTAGCCAAAGGAAATAACTATATATATATAAAATACCGATTATTCTTCTTGCTGTGCGGTGTTTGCTAACTGTTTTATCCTTCTACTCTTTGATTTCCAGGACTCTAGTTCACTGCCATGTCCTCTGAAGAAGGGAAGCTCTTTGTGGGAGGGCTCAACTTTAACACCGATGAGCAGGCGCTGGAAGACCACTTCAGCATCTTTGGGCCTATTTCTGAGGTGGTCGTTGTGAAGGATCGGGAGACTCAGCGATCCCGTGGTTTTGGCTTCATCACCTTCACCAACCCAGAGCATGCCTCAGATGCCATGAGAGCTATGAATGGAGAGGTGAGGTCTCTTATCTGCAGAGGGGCCCTGCCCCCCTCTGTCACTTCTTCCCTTCTTTCTGTTTTTCCCTCTGTGTCTGCTAGGGGCACCGTGGCCACCAAGCCCCGCAGTGCCCACTCACAGGAGCGTGACTGCCTTCTGTTCTAGGGGGTGGAGGGCAGCGGCAGACAGAGCCGGGCTGCCTGGGAGGCGACGACTGGTCCTGCATGAGGCCGAGAAGCCACCTGTGGATGGTTCACCTGCCTTGGGCTTAGGTAGTAGAGTCTGCAGACCTGTGGGCCTGGCCCGGAGAGGACCTCGTGAGTCTTCTGGGATGGACTCTGAAGCCTCAAACCAAGAGAGGTGTTTATCTAGCCCTTAATAGTTGGGCAGCTTAGAGGAGTGGGGAGGAGAACTCGGCCTGAGTTCAGTCAAGATGTAAGTAGTGGCAGGGGGAACATGGTGGATTCAGGTTATTTTATGGGATTCTGTAGCTCCTGATGAAGCCATTCTGGTCAGAGGAGCTTATTCTGGAACATGGCACCCAGATCCTGGTGCCCAGCAGAGATTTCTGGACTCTTGCCCACCTGCCCATGTACCCACACTACTGCCCTGACTGACTGCCAACCCATCCTCCTTGTGTCTCCCTCCCACGCCTAGTCCCTGGATGGTCGCCAGATTCGTGTTGACCGTGCAGGCAAGTCTGCCCGGGGGACCAGAGGGGGTTCCTTTGGGGCCTATGGGCGTGGTCGCGGCTACTCTAGAGGTAAGTGCAGTGGTAGGTTTGATCATGGGGTGAGAGGGAGAGTCACCTATTAGCGGCCTGTGGACAGATGCCTTGTAAATATTTTTTCTTCCGTAGGTGGTGGGGATCAAGGCTATGGGAACAGGTATGACAATCGACCTGGAGGCTATGGATATGGATATGGACGATCCAGAGACTATGGTGGCAGGTAGGTAGCCAAGGACCTGGGGTATTCTGCTATTGCTTCTCTCACCTGAAGAACCTAGATGACTGGGTGTTGTCAGACATCATATCATATCTTGGTACTGTTAGCATATGTGTAAAGCAAGTATGAATCTTAATGTTTTGAGTTATGTAAAATGCACTATACTGTCATAATTGCAACATGGTAGATGATGTGTGTTGATAGTACTGTGTTGGTTAATTACCTATATATTGCTTTAACATGTAATATGACTACTATATAAATCGTGTCACAAAATTGTGTTTACCACATGATATTAATATGATTTTCTGTTTTATGCCTATAAGATGTGGCATGTATGGTTATTAATATTAGTGGTATGTAAAACTTTCCTCTCCTCAGAAGCCAGGGAGGTTATGACCGCTACTCAGGAGGAAATTACAGAGACAATTATGATAACTGAGATGAGGCATGCACGCATACTGTAGGTGAGGCTGGATATTGGTACTGAGCAGAATCTGTTTGTCAAGTCCTGTTGTGTCCCTCTTACCTTTTCTTCTGGCCAGACTGTCCCCCATTTCTGCTGCCCTCTGTACCTCAGCCAGCCAGCCCACCCACCAACCACCATTTCTAAGCCTCCCTTGCTCTGTGGTACATGTCAGAGCTAGTCTGCTTGGAGGAGGGAGGGATCTGAAAACCCATCTGTAATCTGCTCTTGGGTGAGATGGAGGAGTATCTCTGTTGCCCAACCCTTGGCATCTTTATCAACTCTGGGAGTTAAGCATGTTGTCCTCTTCCTTCCTAACATCACCATTCTTTCTCTTCTTAATGTCCTCAGATACACAAGGAATAACACTTGCTGATCCAGGATCATCCTTCCAGATGGCTGTATAATAAGATTTTTGGAACTGCACTGAAACATCTGTTTTAGTACACCAACTTCTATTTTTGAATTGCTCTCTCGAAGTAGATAGTAGATAAAGCCATTTTAGAAAGCTCTATGTTTTTAATTTTTTTTCTCCAATTTAAAGACAAGTTTTGGGACATTTGTAGAGTCTGAGTATTTTTCCTCTTAGCAGTTTTTTGTTTGGGCTCTCAGGATTATTGGTTTTGGCAAATTTAGCCAGACTTTTTTTTTAATAATGTAATAAAAAAATTAAAGTAATATCTAGGGACATTTTACAAACATGTTCACAATGTTTATCAGGATTAGGAAACAATTTCTAAATGTACCTGTAAGAAATCTGTTCCAAGATCATGATTGCCTGAGGGTGTTTTTTATTCAAGTTTACCAAACTGATTATATATTAATAGAAGAGCTTAAAAATGTTTATAAGTCTCATTTTTTTAAATACTGGAAGAAAATAATATTCTGTGTCTGAGTGTTTAGGATATCCTT
>CAUYPK010054344.1:0-53611 GCA_963574355.1 Loris lydekkerianus | reverse complement strand
CACTTCTACACTGCTGGTGGGAATGCCCACTAATACGTCCCTTCTGGAAGGATGTTTGGAGAATACTTAGAGACCTAAAAATAGACCTGCCTTTTGATCCTATAATTTCTCTTCTAGGTTTATACCCAGAAGACCAAAAGTCACAATATAACAAAGTCATCTGTACAGAATGTTTATTGCAGCCCAATTCATAATTGCTAAGTCATGGAAGACGCCCAAGTGTCCATCGACCCACGAATGGACTAGCAAACTGTGCTACATGTATACCATGGAATAATATGCAGCCTTAAAGAAAGATGGAGACTTTACCTCATTCATGTTTACATGGCTGGAGCTGGAACATATTCTTCCTAGCAAAGTATCCCAGGAATGGAAGAAAAAGTATCCAATGTACTCAGCCCTACTATGAAGCTAAACAATAGCTTTCATATCAAGGCTATAACCAAACTATACCACAAGACTATGGGGAAAGGACCAAGAAAGGGGAAGGGAGGGGGGAGGTTTGGGTGGAGGAAGGGTGATGGGTTGGGGCACATCGCGGGTGCATCTTTTTATCTATAATAATAAGAAATAACTAAATTACACTAAAAAAAAAGAAAAGGAAAGTGCAGGGAAAACTCTGTAAGGAATCGGCCTGGGTGAATATTTTATGAGGAGGACTCCCCAGGCAATTGAAGCAGTATCCAAAATACACTATTGGGACCTGATCAAACTAAAAAGCTTCTACACAGCCAAGAACATAGTGAGTAAAGCAAACAGACAGCCCTCAGAATGGGAGAAAATATTTGCAGGCTATACCTCCGATAAAGGTCTAAAAACCAGAATACACAGAGAACTCAAACGTATTAGCAAGAAAAGAACATTGACCCCATTTCAGGGTGGGCAAGGGACTTAAAGAGAAACTTCTCTGAAGAAAACAGACGACATGAAAAAAAGCTCATCATCTGTAATCATCAGAGAAATGCAAATCAAAACTACTCTGAGATACCACTTAACCCCAGTAAGAGTAGCCTACATAACAAAATCCCAAAACCAGAAATGTTGGCGTGGATGTGGAGGAAAGGGCACACTTCTACACTGCTGCTGGGAATGCACACTAATACGTTTTTTCTGGAAGGATGTTTGGAGAATACTTAGAGACCTAAAAATAGACCTGCCATTCGATCCTATAATTCCTCTTCTAGGTTTATACCCAGAAGACCAAAAGTCACAATATAACAAAGACATTTGTACCAGAATGTTTATTGCAGCCCAATTTATAATTGCTAAGTCATGGAAGAAGCCCAAGTGCCCGTCGACCCACGAATGGACTAGCAAATTCTGGTACATGTATACCATGGAATACTATGCAGCTTTAAAGAAAGATGGAGACTTTACCTCTTCCATGTTTACATGGATGGAGCTGGAACATATTCTCCTTAGCAAAGTATCCCAGGAATGGAAGAAAAAGTGTCCAATGTACTCAGCCCTACTATGAAGCTAAACTATAGCCTTCACATGAAGGCTATAACCCAACTATACCACAAGACTATGGGGAAAGGGCCAAGGAAGGGGAAGGGAGGGGGGAGGGTTAGGGGGAAGGAGGGTAATTGGTCGGGCCACATATATGGTGTATATTTTTATCGTTCAAAAAAAATTAAAAAAAAAAGACCATTTGGGTTTCGGCAATAGACTTTAAATATTTGCCCCAACAAGAAGGGGATTAGTCCTATTAACTGCCAAAAAGGGAGGCATTTGTTTATTTTTATAGGAGAAGTGCTACTTTTATGCCAACAGATCTGAGATCATGGAAAACAAGATCAAAACACTCCAAGAAGATCTAGAAAAGAGAAGAAAAAAAATTCTAGAAAATCCCCTGTGGACGGGCCTACATGGTTTTTTCACCCTACCTTCTTCCCCTGCTACCCTTATTTACCCTTCACCTTTGGGCCCTGTATCCCAAAAAAAAGGCAGTTAAATCAGGTCGAGGTCCAATATCACCGGCTCATTAACCAAGAATCTAACTATTATTCTTCACCACCCTCCATAGCACCAATGACGGGTAAGATTCCCAAAGCAGGGACAACCTAAGATAGGATATGGAGAGGCTGCATGGTGGATTACATTCATAATACCCAAAGACGGATAAGATCACTCTGCATTCAGTCAACTTAAGACAGGGACCAAACCATTGATGTTTGTATCCCCATGACGGGTAAGACTGAAACTGCATGAGCAGGCAACCTAAGACAGGGGCTATGTTTTTCCGCCATACAAAAAAGAAAAGAGGGAATTGTTGGGCCCTGCCATGTGCCTGAGGTCTAGTGCAACTTCCTGAGCCTGACTAGAAGTAGATCCATCAAGCTACTTCCGCGTGGCAACGACTCAGCAAGGCCCGGTCTGAAACTGCCTCTACCTAGATACAGCCAATGTGGTACCATGCCACTGGCCTGACCCTGTCACGTACCTCTTCCTCCACCTTCTTTCCCTGCCCCTTCTCCACAATAAATAAATAAATAAATAAATAAATAAATAAATAGATAAATATTAAAAAAAAAAAATGGGATTTAAAAATTTAAAAAAAAAAAAAAAGCTCTACCTCTGAGCTATTCTCCCTCAAGAAGGCTCAGTATGGATATCCTCTACCTGTGTTCCAAAGGACAAAGTGTACATGAAAGCATGGAAATTCCTTTCCATCAGGGAGCCTACCCCTCTACTGGACCATGCTTTAGGTATCTGAAATTCCAGAATTCTCTACCAAATGGTCCTGAACCTACTTCTGGAACTGAGTGAACCTTTTCCTCTGAGTTCCATACTCTGAATGGCAGCTTGTACAACCAATGAGTGTACCTTTGAGGGATGGCCAAGGGGTAGCTGTTCAATGGATGGAGTTTTGATGTGCAAGTTGGAGTAACCACATGCTTTACTCAGTTTGAGTTGCCTATAACACATACCATAGACTGGGTGGCTTATACAGCAGAACTTTATTTCTCACAGTTCTGGAGACTGGAAGTCCCAAGATCAGGACGCTGGCATGGCTGGGTTATAGTGAAGGTCTTCTCCAGGGTTTGCAGAGAAAAATATTCTTTCTCCTTTTTCTTGTGAGGACACTAATCTCATTGTTAGGGCTCTAACCTCATGACCTAATGACCTCCCAAAGGCCCACCTCCTAATACCATCACACTGGGGATTAGGGTACGAGTGTATAAAATTGGACAGGACACAAACATTCAGTCTGTAGCATCTCACAGGCATTTCCATGACTCTTTGTGGTGTGGGATGGAACTGGGGGTGGGAAAGTATGGGACAGGTTGTTTGCTCTCCAAGGAGTTTTAAATTTATACCAGGCTTTCCACATTATTAGAGGGGCATACTGCACTTGACAATTTTTATCTTGATTGTCAACTTTAAAATATTTAGACCAATGGCGTTTAAGCCTTCATTTGTACTCTTCTACCAGACCCTGTAGCTATTAAGAGACATGCCTGATCTCCAAACCATATGCTCCCTGTCTTTCAACCATTCTTCACGTGGCATAGTGTCAAAGATTCTCACCATTTTGTTGTTATTAGTGTGTGCTCAGAACTAAAAACAGCATTTTCCATGTGGTCCACTCAGCAGACTCAAGTACATTATTTACTCTTTTTCTTTATGTGCCAGGTCAAGGCATTCTGGGCCTTTGTTAACAGTATATCCTTGAAATCATTATTTCATGTGGACATAAGGCTCTATGAAAGTAAAAATGGTCACTTTGTCATTTTAAAATTCCTAAATTTTACTCCTTGCTCTAAAGACTCACTTTTAAGAGTTTGGTTAATAGGTATTTCCATTACAAATATAATGAGCATAGGCGTTCATATTTTCTTTTTTTTGGCAAACTTCTACTCACATGGAAAAGTTTTAGTTAAAAGAAAGAACATTTTTCCTTTCTTGAGTTACCTTTGGCCATCATGTCTCTCAGAAGGTTTATATCTAATTCCTTCCTGGAGATTAAGAGGTGCATGAAAACTCCAAAGGGCTTATTAGCAATGCATTTTATAAACAAAAATAAGGATCATATCAATTTAAATCATATCACTATTATTTTTAAAGTTGTTATAATTAAAATTTTATGTAACTCATTAAATACAAAGAAAAAGTTTTATATAAAGAAAGACTAAAAGGTCATACATAGAATAGGTATGTATAATTGAAACAAGTACGTGGACATACAATTAAATGTAATAGAATTGATTTTGTATATGATACTTTATCATTTAAATTATTTTAAATTATTGTTTGATGATAATTGAACTTTTACACATTTTACTGTTAGTATTTATGTTATTTATGGATAATTATTTTTCCTTTGTAGGTGATTCAGCAGACATGTCAGGTAAGAAAAATTAAACACTTTCTGTTTAGTTTTATTGTTTGGTAATGATAGCCTAAATTGTTGTAAAATAATAAGATACTTGAACTTAAATATCATGAAGAATGCAACATTTTAATGTTATAATATTGATCTCAGTCTATAAATATATATATATTTTTTTAATATGTATTTTTAAATTCATGGTAGTTAATAACTTGCCAGTGGCATGTAGCTGGTGAAAATGGAGGTAGGTTTAAACTTAATCTTAAATAAATAAGCAAATTTTGTTGCCTAAGAATGACATATTTTTTAAATTTATTTTTTATATACAATTTTACTTATTGTACATATTAGCTAAAGAGATCATTAAAAGATTTAAAAATAACTTTTTATTATTGATTTTTAATCCTGGCTTTGTGAATTTAAAAAGCTTTTTTTTTTTTTTTGAAACAAAGTCTTACTCTGTCACCCTGGCTAGAGTGTTGTGGCATCACAGCTCATACTAACCTCAAACTCTTGGACTTGAGCCTCCCAAGTAGCTGGGACTATAGATGTGGGCCACTATGCCTGACTAGTTTTTCTATTTTGTTTAGTGGAGACAGTGTCTCGCTTTTGCTCAGGCTGGTCTCAAACTCCTGAGCTCAAATGCCTTGAGTGCTAGAATTACAGGTATGAGCTACCATGCCAGGCCTAAAAAGCTTTTAAGTTAATGTGTATCCATTGTTTGTTGATATTATAATAATCAGGCTTTTCTTCTTTCAAATTTTTTCTTTTTTAAAAAATTTTCGTCCTCATACTACCTGTCTGTCAATAAGTAGGCTTTTCAACTGTGTTTTCAGTTTATGTAATTTAATAAGAATTTGCAGATTGATCATAATAAAATATTCTCCAGCAATGTACCTATTTCCCTCCCCTCTTCCATAGCAAAGCATGATTTCTGATTTGACTATTTAAGCACAAATTCATCCAACACAACAGAAAAAGTCCTTGCTCTCCTGGTTAAACTCAAGAGTAGGGGGTTGGCAAACTGTAGTGGCCCACCACTCGTTTTTATATGGCTCATGAGCTGTAGGTAGTTTTACAATTTAAACAGTTGGAAAAAATCAAAAGAATAACATTTAGGATACATGAAAACTATATAATATCCAAATTTCTGTATTTATAAATAAAGGTTTGTTGACAAAACAGCCATGTTCGTTCAGTTTCATACTTCTACAGTGGCCTTTGTTGCAGAGTTACGTAGTAACCACAGAGACTGTATGTGACACTATTGTTGCTTTGCACTGTTGCTTGGCACACACAAGTTCCAGTGACACAATTGAGCACTCTGTATATTACTATATCACAATATTTTATTTTGTTTTTTAATCCCCAAATTATTAAAACAAGGGAGGGGGAAGAAAAACAGTCCCCGAATGTCATAATTTCTAAGGCACAGTGAAGGATGGATTATGTTGTTATCAAATGAGATAATTGTGTTATCTCATAACACAGAAGTGCTGTGTTTATAATGCAGTGACACTGTAGCTGTGCTAAAAGAATTATACATTAACATTTTCACACATAGCTTCATCACAATATTCCTAACTCATAGGAAAGCAACATTGAGAAAAATGAGAAAATAAACTGAGTATCTTATCACAGCAAAATCACTTAACAAAAATAAAAAATGAAAATGAGGCTACAAGGCCGGGCATGGTGGCTTACACCTATAATCCTAGGTCTCTGGTAGGCTGAGGTGGATAGATTGCTTAAGTTCAGGAGTTTGAGACCAGTCTGAACAAGAATGAGACCCTACCTCTACTAAAAACAGAAAAACTTCACATGTAATCCTAGCACTCCGGGAGGCTGAGGCCAGTGGATTGCTTGAGTTTAGGAGTTTGAGACCAACCTAAGTAAGAGGGAGACCCTGCCTCTAAAAACACCTGGGTGTTGTGGCAGGTGCCTGTAGTCCTAGCTACGTGGGAGGCTGAGACAAGAGGACTGCTTGAGCCCAGTAGTTTGAGGTCATTGTGAGCTATGATGCCACGGCACTCTACATAGGGAACACTTTAATTCATGCTCTTATACATGAGCCAAGAGCTAGCCCAGCAAGCAGGGCTTTCTAATGGCGGTAACTTCAGCCTACTTCTATTAATTCCTTCCCACACAAGTTTTAAGGCTGGATCAAGAAACTGGAAGGTAAGCAGGACTGGAGTAAGGTGTCTGAGATGAATTTAGAGAGGGGTTGTGGTCAGTCCGTGCAGGGTGTTGTAGCTCATGCAGAGGAGTTCAGATTCATGCTAAGTGTCTGTCATTGGAGAATTTTAAACAAAAGAGTGATGTGGTCTAATTTATACTTTGAGAAAGCCATTCCCACTACACTGTTAAGAATGTAGAGGGTCAAGAGACGAAGTTGGAAAATTAGGAGGCTACTATAGTAATCCAAGCAAAAGGCAGTTAAATAAGGATGCTAGGAGTGAGAGTGGAGAGAACTAGACAAATATGACATATTTTGAAAGTAAACGTAGTAATCCTTTCTGTTGAATTGGATATAGGGGTACTACAAAGACAAAATCAAGGCCAATTGTCAATTTTTTCCTTGACCAGTTAGCTAAATGAGATGGGAGGATACTTTGGGATAAATCAGTTGGGCAAGAAGAAATTATCCACAGATAGAAGTGATGGCTGTTTAATGGTACAAATACAAGAAGGCTGGCAGATTTAGGGATGGCTAAGCTCCCATCTCATGACTTCAGTTTTCCTGTGTCAGCTGAAAGTGAGGTGGTAGGGAAGTGGGTATTGGTTTAAAGAGAGAGAAAAATTTTAAATTGTCACTTTGGAATATGGGAGAATAAATACATACATTAGAAAAGATACGGTATAATTACCACTGAGTACTTTAGATGTGTTTTCAGTGCACACGAGGGAACATCTTTTGTCTCTAATGAAGTTAGTGATCCTCTGTGTGCCTTCTACAACAGGAAAGAGAGACACTCGTTAGCATTCAACAGTGAAGAGGGAGGATGACCTCCTGAGCTCCACCAGGCCATCCGGAACCCAGGTGCTTTGTGTCTCTTCCACTCTGCCATCCCAGGTGTTAGGTTCACCTATAAGGCTGGTTGCATCTGTGTTCATAAAAATTGCTGTAGTAGCAGTTGAGGTTACACACTTCTTTACTGTTACCCAGTGAGAAAGAAGGAAAAAAGTTTTCAAAACGTTTCATAACCATGACCTAAAAGTCCTTTTTAGTCTGATTGGGTCATTTTAGGGCATGAAGCAAACCATATGCTAAGAAGACACCAGGGAAATGCCATGTGCTGACTGGCTTATCTTACCTATTATACTATAAATCACGCTGAGGTTGGGCCTTAAAAGGAGAGGAGCTGGGACAGGGGTGATTATGACAATGGACTCAAACTTATCAGTTGAGCCTTCACTTTGTTTCCCTTGAAGCACTTGCGCTACATTAGGTAGGAGTAGATTCCTGAATAAAACTGGAACTTTGTTAAGAAGGAAGGATGTAGTGGGTGCTGGGTATGCTGCAAAGAGTTGATTACTACAAAGACTGAAGGGCAAGATACAATTGGCACACCTAATAGCCATGTTCAAATTTTGTTTTAAAATTCAGTTTTTCTTACACTGTATCAATGGTAAACTAGGGGGGTGGTGCCTGTGGCTCACAGGAGTAGGGCGCCAGCCCCATATGCCAGAAGTGGCGGGTTCAAATCCAGCCCTGGCCAAAAACTGCAAAAAAAAAAAAAAGGTAAACTAGGGGATGTCAAAAGAATATCCTTTAAAACTTTGATTTTTATGAGACCCAATTTGCAATGTAAAAGGGAGTGATATTGATTATCTATACAGGAAACTGAGCCTAAAATGCTTGTGAAGATGCACTGTTTTCGCTGAGAGTGGGGAGCTAGAGTGGGTACCACAGCAGATAGTGATAGCTGCCTCTGCCCACGCCCAGGCCATTTGCTGCTGCACAGGGAGAGTGAAGCGGGGTCACCAGGAAGCCCAACTCAGTGGTTGAGGACAAGACCGTTGAGCTCATAAGTATTTCAGTTATGAAAGATTAAAATGAAGATGAGTTCCCAAACAAAAATACTCTTTGACAGATAAGCAATGGAATATTATCTATGATCATCTCCAGAAAGAGGACATCAGAAGAGAACTATCAAAAAGTAAAAGATTCGTGTATTAAATACTTTCATCAGTGGTCTGACTCAGATCATGGAATTTGTGGAACATCTTATTTCATGATGTGTCAATAAGCATGGACATACTAACTCTTACTGAAGCCCATGTTGCAGTGCGACTTTATTACTGCTTTACCAGAGCAAGGCTTACATTATAGTAGACAACATTCTCTTCTGCCAGGATGCCAGGTCTGTGTGTGCAGCAGAATTGTTATGTAAAGAGTGGCAGTAAGTGATTTCATAAGGAATGAATGGTACACACTGATCCCCTATGGAGGGGATGTTCAGAAAGAAGAGAGTGGTATCAGTATCTCTTACAAACAGACCCACAGATGGACCTCCCAATTAATTTTATAGGTCAATTATACCCAAATATAGTCCAGGTTATAGAGACTATAGAATCTAACCTGCAGTGCGGATGATACAATTTGCAGAGGCACTTTCAGTGCCACTCTGAAAATGGTAAAGGTCTACTGTTTATACTCCAGTGTAATGATGAAAAAATTATCAGTGACCCGTGAGATAATTCTATTAAGATTTGGGATAAAACCAGCCTGGAATGTTTGAAAGTGGTAACAGGATCTGTGCTGTCTCAAGTATGACGAACCTGTCATTGTAACTGGTTCTTCAGAGTCTACAGTGAGAGTTTGGGATGTGAACATGGGTGAAGTTCTTACCACTTTGATCCACCACAAGGAAGCTGTACTGCACTTAACGCTTTCAGAAGTGGACGGATGGTGACCCGTTCCAAGGACCATCATTGCTGTGTGGGACATGGCTCCTGCCACTGATACCACTTTACACAGGGTCCTTGATTGGCCACCATACTGCTGTCAATGAGTACATCTCATCTCCCTCTGGTGGCAGTATCTTCAAAGTCTGGAGCACAAATACTGGTGAATTTATTGGTACTTTTCAGTGGGCATAAGCAAGGCATTGCCCTGTCACAAATAGAGGGATTAGCTGGGTGTTAGTGGCTGTCTCTGGGAAGTCAAATGTGGTGTCCGCTTAAGAGTACTAGAGAGACATGAAAAATTGCTCTAGCGCATCTGGTTTGATAATAAGAGGATTGTTAGTGGTGCCTATGTTGGGAAAATAAAATTTGGGGCTTGCAAGCTGCTCTTGACCCTCAAGCCCCAGAAACACACTATGTCTGTGCATATTTGTGGAACATATAGGACCTGTGTTTTGGCTACAGTTGGTGAATTTCACATCATCATTAGCTCCCACGATGGTGCTATTTTGATTTGGGATTTCTTAAATGTACCTCCTAGTGCCCAGAATGAGACTTGTTCTCTCTCTAGAACATACACTTAACATCTCCAGATACAGTCCTACTTTGACCCATTTCAGGGTGTTATAATCTTGAACTTCTCTATGGCAACATGGCTACCAAATGCCTAAGGGAATTCATTCACAGATGAATTATGAAGCTGGAATTGGTTCTAGACCCTAGGTAGATGAAAAGGAGCCTAATTGTTCAAGTACCAATACTTCCCACCCCCAATTCTAGTTCTACTTTGAGAAGGATACTTTAGCTTCACTGAACAGGAGCCAATTTCCTCTCATCAGTGAAAAATAATCTATGCTTCAAATGTAAATTGTTCATATAAAAGGAGCATATGGTCTGTAAATCCACAAGGGAAGACTTGGCCTCAAATTTATTTTGCTTTGCACTTTTAAGAAACAGCATTCTGCTGGGTGCAGTGGCTTACACCTTACCTGTAATCCTAGCACTCTGGGAGGCCAAGATGGGTGGCTTGCTTGAGCTCAGGAGACTAGCTTGTCTCTACTAAAAATAGCAGGGTGTTGTGGTGGACACCTATAGTCCCAGCTACTTGAGAGGCTGAGGCAAGAGAATCACTTGAACCCAGGAGCTTGAGGTTGTTGTGAGCTGTGATGGTATAGCACTCTACCCAGAGGGGCAGAGTAAGACTCCTGTCTCAAAAAAAGGAAAAAAGAAAGAAAGAGGGAGGGAGAGAGGGAGAGACGGAGGGAGGGAGAGACGGAAGGAGGGAGGGAGAGAAGGAAGGAGGGAGGGAGGGAGGGAGGGAGGGAGGAAGGAAGGAAGAAAGAAAAGAAAGGAGGCACCTGTGGCTCAGTGAGTAGGGAGCCGGCCCCATATACCGAGGGTGGTGGGTTCGAGCCCAGCCCTGGCCAAACTGCACAAAAAATGGTGGGCACCTTTAGTCCCAGCAGCTCAGGAAGCTGAGTCAAGAGAATTGCCTAGGGCAGCGCCCGTGGCTCAGTAGGTAGGGCGCTGGCCCCATTTACCAAGGGTGGTGGGTTCAAACCCGACCCCCACCAAACAGCAACAACAACAACAACAAAATAGCCGGGCGTTGTGGGAGGCGCCTGTATTCCCAGCTACTGGGGAGGCTGAGGCAAGAGAATCGCCTAAGCCCAGGAGTTGGAGGTTGCCCTGAGCTGTGATGTCATGGCACTCTGCTGAGGGTGATAAAGTGAGACTCTGGCTCTACAAAAAAAAAAAAAGAAGAAGAAGAAGAAGAAAGAAACAGCATTCTTCTTCAGTGAAATTTTAGATGCCACTTACCCAGAATGTCCAGGGTAGACATTCAGAAATTAGATCTTTTTATTTATTTTTTTGATTTGTTTGATTCATTAATGATTTTTTAAAATTTTATTTCAGGTTAATGTGAGGATACAAACAACTAGGCTAGTGTTTGCATTTGTTAGGTAGAATCCCTCTTGTAGTTGTGTCCCGCATCCAAGAGGTGTGTCATATATATAGATTTTCCTTTTTTTCAAAAGTTAGATTCTTGGGCAGCACCTGTGGCTCAAAGGAGTAGGGCGCTGGCCCCATATGCCAGAGGTGGTGGGTTCAAACCCAGCCCTGGCCAAAAACTCCAAAAAAAAAAAAAGTTAGATTCTCCTTTTGGCCATCCCAAGTCATGATTAATTCTGACTTACTATATTAGAACATACTGGGCAATGAAAAAAATCTCTAGATTGTTTTAGTAATTTTCTTTTTTATGCTTTCTTTCTATACCAATTTCTTTTAACGTAAAGAATTATAAGCTAGTCATATCATCTCCCTATGGGCAATATAGCTTTTTTTTATTTACTATTCTTTGTCCTGCAACCATCTCCTGATGTTTTTTATAGTAACAATATATACATGCTTGCCTCCTAATTTAAAATACTATATCCACATGTAAATATAATGTACATAACAGCTTAGCCTCAGGTTGCTGAAGTCAGGGTCCCCTGTGCCTGAGATGCTAATGCAGGGTGTGTTCACACTTATCCATGCACTGGGCTCAGGAACCATAAACTAGGGTTGATGTGGATCACCTAGAACCCTCCTGGAGAATTCATATGGTGTTTTATTGTGTCATTAATCCTTGTGTGCATGTGGTGTGTATGATTATAATGGGAATCTTGTATTAAAATGCAGTTTCTAAAGTTTAACATAAAATGTTTGATTTGTTATACTGTATATATAATAGAGAAGTACCTTAACATTTTTTTGTTGCTGTTGTTTTCCTACTAAGTACTCCTGAGCATGAGTGTATACTCCCATAGTATTCATTTGGCTTCACTATCAAAAATCAGTATTCTGGGCTAGGCTTGGTGGCTCACACCTATAACCCTAGCATTCTGGATGGCCAAGATAGGAAGATTACTTAAGCTCAGGACTTTGAGACCAACCTGAGCAAGAGTGAGACTTCATCTCTACTAAAAAAAATAGAAAAATTACCTGGGCATTGTAGCAAGTCCCTGTAGTCTTAGCTACTCTGGAGACTGAGGCAGGAGGATCATTTGAACACAGGTGTCTGAGGTTGCTATGAGTGAGGCTGAGGCTATGGCACTCTAGCCTGGACAACAGAGTGAGACACTTGTCTCAAAAGAAAAAAATCATTCTGTGTAATTGTAGCCCTGGCAAGGGAAGAACAAGAAGGAAGGCCCCATTGACTGGGTTTCTTGGCTCTAGAATTCATGCATCTTGGCTTTGCCAGAGTGTTCACAGGACCTGCTTGTATGTTGGAGTCTGCAGAACAGGTCAGGCTGGTACAGAGGCCCACATTGAGATGAAGGCCCTCCTGAGTGATACAAAGCACCAAACTCATGACTCCCACCCTAGTCATCTCTGGTGTCATCCAATGCAGTGGCTCTGGCAGGTCCTCAGAGTTGCCAAGTACTCTGCAGCCCCAGAGTGTGTGAATGGCACTGTCACACTGACCATTCACAGAAAGGATATTGGCATCTGGTTGGCACTTCTTTTCCCTTGTTCAATCTTAGGTTTTGATTTGCCCCTTGACGTTTCCAAAGATCAAGGAATGTCAGTAACATGTATTGGCCCTTTATAAACAACCTCCTGTACACTAAACCTCTTCCTCTGCTACTAAAGGGGAAGTTCCTGCACTCTGATTTGTCCTGTGCTTTGAGCATGGTGTGAGGTCAGTGTGTGTGTATGTGATTTGTTTGCTGAGTTATCTTTGTTTTCTAGTTTTTCTTTTCTTTAAAAAAAATAGTCTTCCCTCCCTCATTACTAAATTAACTTCTGTTTTTGAGAGGCTAAGTTTCAAAGTGTAAAAAATAAACCTCCATTCATAAAAGGTAGATATTATGAGCTTGACAGTTGTTGTGAAAGTAATTTAACTTTGACCACTCTTCATCTTACAGCATCCATATCAAACTGGTTAGGAAGGGGATTTTTTTTTGATGTTCTTTCTGCATGTTTAGTACAGAAGTGCCTCTTGTTCCTTGGGAGAGCATGGCCTTTGAATACATACATCACCTTTGAATTGTGCCTACTAAATGCTAGCAGAGGACTTTGGCACCCAAGGAACTCTGACTTTCTGGGATTATAATAATAATTACTAGCATACTCTAGATTTTATTTTGCTAACCACAATTGAGCAACTATAAATTACTGTTTATATTAACATTTTATGCCTCTGGGATAGTGTAATTCTAACTTGTAATTAATTATGTTTGCCAGTTATCTGTTTGAAATTTGTTTCTGAAGAGCTATTGAAACTATTAAATTGTATAGACATTATTAATGGCAGCTTTGTGCTGTGAAATGTACTTTAATAAAAAACAAAAACATTGGCCTTTTTTCAATAAATTGTTAAATAATCACAATACATCAAATATGAATCTTATGCAGTACAAAAATAAATAAGTAAATAAAATAATTTTGTGAAAAGTTGTTGGGATTGATTTCCAGAGAGAGCTAGATGTGGTGGAAAGGTTGAGAATGGAACCTGGACACTGACAACAGCACACCTGTGCTGCTCTGCCACCTCTGATCTGCATTAGGATAAGTCACTTAACTGCTGTGAACCTGAGTTTGGGGAGGACGGGACCTATCTGCTTAGAAGGTAGGGATTAGAAAATATAGATGTATCCAGTAGTATGCCTGCCATGACAGACACTGAATACCTGATGGCTTCCCAGAGTAGTAGTAACACCTGTATCTGTGTTGCCTGAGCACTGCGAATGACCATTTTCAAATGATAGGAAAAAATAAAACATTTTATAAACATAATTCTTTCTTTTTTTGAGACAGACTCTCACTTGGTTCACCCTGGGTAGAGTGTCCTGGTGTCATCATAGCTCACAGCAACCTTAAATTCTTGGGCTCAAGAAATCCTCCTGCCTCACCCTCCCCAGTAGCTGGGATTACAGACACTCGCCACAATGGCTGGCTAGATTTTCTGTTTTGTAGAGATGGCGTCTTTGCTCTTGCTCAGGCTGGTCTCCAACTCCTGACTTCAGTCTACCTGCCTTGGTATCCCAGATGCTAGGATTACAGATGTGAGCCACCACACCCCGGTCAACTTCAGAATTTTGGGCTTAAGCTGTCTTCTTGTCTCAACTTCCCAAGAAGTTAGGACTACAGGTGCCCACCGCAGTGCCCTGCCCAGCTAGTTTTTCTATTTTTAGTAGAGACAAGGTATCACTCTTGATCAAGCTGGTCTGGAACTCCTGAGCTCAAGCAATCACCCACCTCAGCCTCCCAGAGTGCTAGGATTACAGGTGTGAGCCACCACACCAGGCCCGGAGTAATAAGCTACACAAGATGAGTAATAATACTTTTTTAAAAAGATAAGCAGTTTTATCTTTCTCATGAAATTCTGTTTTGTAAAAAAAAAAGTCTTTTAAGGTGACATGAGCTTTCCTGTATGGTTGAAAATTTCCTTCGAGATCTATCTACTGCCTTTCTCAATTTGCTTTTCGTTTTTCCTTCAGATAACATCACTACTGAATGCATACTTTTATTTCATATGTATCTATAATATTTATGCAGTTTCCCTAATAATTATATAAAATATTATTATGGAGGAGTTGTTTAAATTGTTATTGCCTGATTTGCTTGTCAAATGCTGTTTTTCCAAATGTGCAATTTGGAATGTAGCCTGAAGTGTTCTGTATTTTTTTCTTTCTTTTCCTTCCCCTTCCTCCTCTTTTCCATTTTAAAATGTAGTCTAAGTTTTGAGCTATCTGTTAAGTACAATTCTTCTGTGGTACATATTTTTCCATGTGTCAGAGAGGAATATGCATCAGCTTTAAAAATGGAAACATTTGTAACAGGTATATTACAACTTTTGGATTTTATTTTTATTTAGCTACAGCTCCTTCTATCCACATCTGGGATGCAATGAATAAGCAGACTTTATCTATACTAAGATGCTACCATTCAAAGGGAGTGTGTTCAGTCAGCTTCAGTGCTACTGGTAAACTATTGCTGTCTGTGGGACTAGACCCAGAACATACTATAACCATTTGGAGATGGCAGGAAGGTAGGATTTTTGTATGTATGTGAGTTTTCAAAAAAAGAATAGTAGGGTAATAATGAATTTTACTATAGCCTTACATAATACACAGTACACAGTTGGTGGTATTACAGGTATGTTCCATTCTAAAAGCCCAGTAAAACTGTAAGCTCACAAAACAGATGAAATTAATGAAACTATTATTAGTACATAGTAGTCTAATCATGTACTGTTATTTCCTTTTAGTAGGAATGATGTCTTTGCTAATTATTAATGATTTGATTGGTTATGGAGGGTCTCACTAGAGAATGAAAATCAAGTATATTTTAAATGATAATGAAAGAGCAACCAGGTCTTAATACATTTGCTTTTAAGTTATATAAAAAGAAGTTGCCAGGTGCTATAAACCCCAGCACTTTGGAAGGCTGAGGTGGGAGGATTGCTTGAGGCCAAAAGTTCAGTGCCAACCGGGGCAACTTAGTGAGACCTTATCTCTATAAAACATTTTTAAAAATTAGCTGGGTGTGCTGATACATGCCTGTATTTTCAGCTGCTCGGGAGGCTGAGGCAGGTGCATCACTGCAGCCCAGGAGTTTAAAGCTGTAGTCAGCTTTGTGAAAATAAGACATGGTCCCCAAAATCTACAGTGGCCCTTCAGTGGCAATGAAGGTCTCTGTAAATACATACGTGACTTGCAAAGATATGTGAAAAGCACTCACTGCACAAGTAATTATACATCTTATGAGTGTTAGGTAACAGGTCCTTTATAAGCATTTGTTTTTTAAATTATATATCTTACATGATTGTTTTATCCTAATTTTTGATTAGCTTGGTTCCTATAATAACCTAATTAATTTTGTTTTATCTTCATCAGGTGCCAAAATTGCCAGCAGAGCTGGTCATAACCAACGTATTTTTGTGGCAGAATTCCGGCCAGATTCAGATACCCAGTTTGTCTCGGTGGGAGTAAAACATGTGAAGTTCTGGACCCTAGCAGGAAGGGCTCTTCTTAGCAAAAAAGGGCTCCTGAGCACACTGCAAGATGCCCAGATGCAGACCATGCTTGCTGTTGCCTTTGGTGCAGTATGTCTCTTAAAATGCATGTGGTGGTGTGACTTCAATGACTTTAAATTTTCTTAGATACATAAACCATTTTAATGGTGGGATTTCCTTTGGTTTTTACCATTTTAACTCACTGCTTATCACATAGCTGGAAGTGTTCTAAGCCAGTGTCTAATTCAAAAGAAGGAGGTAGAGAGACATCAGCAGAAGGCACAATTCCTGATCTTGATACACATAAAAGAAGACTGTTCAAGAGCTCTCCATTCCCCTCACCTTATTGCACCCCACCTGGGCCTGTGGTTCACAATCCACAGCTCTGTCCTTTTATATTCTGCTTTGGCTAGGCTTTATAAATCCTTTGGTGCATCAAAAAATTAAGTGGATGTACTTGTTAAAGCATTTATATGGGTATGCAATATTTTCAGAAGGAAATTTATAATTCTAAAACCTTTTTCATTTATGTTTTTGAGATAAAGATAATTGAAAATGTTGGTAATGCCATGTCAAACTTCAGTTGAATGCTTTGGGTATTCTTAAACCAGTAGTACATTTCCAGAAGAAAACCCCACACATTCATACACATGCTTCTGACATTTAATTTGGTCATATAGATTAACTTTATGTAGTCAGTTGCCTATTCTCAATATAAAATAAACAGTTGGCTCTTTATGTGTGAAACACAGTATACTCAACGAGAATGTTTTCTTATGTAACAAGGTAGCTTTATGTTATGTTTAAGCTTTTTTGAGCATCATTGATGTTAAGGACTATTAAAAGAGCCAGGGGAAGTGAAACAGCGGTTTCTGTCCCTGAAGCATTTTCATCTAAGTGCAGATAGGTATGCATTAATCATGCTTCTAGACCTGTATCGAGTTAGTGAAATCTGCAAAACTACTTTTTCATAAATAATAGTTTTATTTTGTATGACAAAGTACTTTACCAAACCTAATAAAAAGCTGTCTTCACTTCCTATTTGTATTTTTTTATGCTCAGTTACTAATGACTTTTAAATTACTTATTGAGCATTTAGAGAAAAGCAATCCAGAGAAACACTATGAACTAGAATTATAGTATTTTAGAATTGGAAGGAAAGAATTGTCCAAGGTTATTCCAGCTAATAAGCAACAGGAAAAGGAAAAGGCCCTGAGAAAGCTAAGCCCCAAGTTCAGGTTTCTTGACTGTTGAGTGTAGTGCATCTCCCACCATCCCCTGCATGCTCTTTATACCCAGGAAGGAGTCAGCATTATAGGTACATAGAAAAAATTACATCTGTCTGAAATCTATTTGAACTTTTGATGAGTTTGTCTCCCCCTTTCCCCACTCCTTTTCAGAATAACTTGACGTTTACAGGTACCATCAGTGGTGATGTCTGTGTGTGGAAAGATCACATACTGTGTAGAATCGTGGCCAGAGCTCACAATGGGCCTGTGTTTGCCATGTATACCACGCTGCGAGATGGACTTATAGTGACTGGTGGCAAGGAAAGGCCGTGAGTCCTCTTCTTTTCAGCCTCACTGAATGTTTGTGATCAGCCTGGGGTTTGCAGTGAGGTATTCTGGTTAACTTCTAGGCTACACGGATCATCCTCGCTGACTTTCCTCCTTATACACTTCTCCTTCGTTGTCTGTCTTATGCCTTCTCTGGATTCTCCTTTCTGGTCTTAAATCACCTTCCAGTTGTTTTCTACATTAGAGATAAATCTAAACTCCAACAACTGGATGATACTTTTTCTGAGGTGTGACTATGTAGTTGCCTTACAAATTAAGCATTGATTTTCCTGACGTCTATTTGTCTGTATAAATATTTGCTGTGTGACAGGGGCTATGGCAGAAATCTTTACCATTGAAACAAGATGCATTTTGACTACCTACCTGCTCTTCTTTATCCACGTTGGATACAGAAGGGCAAAACCCATATTTTTGCACTAGAAAAGAATAAGAGGATGCTAAAGAAACTCTGTAGTTTTCTATTGCTTGAGGCGCACTTGTTAGATAATTTGTTTTATACAAAACCTCAAAATTTGAGAGGCCTTTGAGTGATTTTGAAATCTTCCAGCAGTAAGCAGATCCTTGTATTTGCTATCTACATAGTCATGTGTGTTGAAATGTGACAAGTGACTAAGAAACACATCGTTATAGGGCTGAAAAGAGCCCACATATGTTAAGCATGAGTGCAGAACCTTCTGCCTTTCACATAAAGGAAGAATGTCCATGGACATGCTTTTTCGTCAGACAGCAATTCATTTAGCAGATAATGAATACATTTTCAGTTCTTCTGAGAGAAAATCCATAAAAGGGCTATATTTACATATTACTCAACACTTGTATTTCCCATGTCATCTACTGCATACCCTACTCTCTAGTAGCCTACTAAACTGTTTCAGTGGGCTGTTTTAATAATGGTAGGAAAAATATGCTTTTTTGGGGGGTCCTTAAAAATATTCAGTAAGGCTGGGTGCAGTGGCTCATGCCTATAATCCTAGTACTCTGGGAGACCAAGGAGGGTGGATTGCCTGAGCTCAGGAGTTCAAGACCAGCCTAATCTAGAGCAAGAACCCCTCTCTAAAAATAGCCAGGCATTGTGGCAGGCACCTATAGTCCAGCTACTTGGGAGGCTGGGGCAAGAGGATCATTTGAGCCCAAGAGCGTAAGGCTGCTGTGAGCTGTGACATTACAGCACTCTAAGGGCTGCAAAGTGAGAATATCTCAAAAAGAGGAAAACAAAACAAAACAAAACTCCACTCTATAGCCTAGTATCTGTAATCTTATTACCTCATCTACATTTCTGTTTTTCCTTTAAAACTAAAAATTGTTACCTTTTTGGGGGGGGACAGAGCCTCAAGCTGTCACCCTGGGTAGAGTGCTGTAGCATCACAACTCACAGCAAACTCCAACTCCTGGGCTCAAGCGATTCTCTTGCCTCCACCTCCCAAGTAGCTGGGACTATAGGCGCCCGCCACAACACCTGGCTATTTTTTTTGGTTGCAGCCATCATTGTTTCGCGAGCCTGGGCTGGATTCCAACCCGCCAGCTCAGGTGTAGGTAGCTGGCACCTTAGCCTCTTGAGCCACAGGCACCTAGCCAAAATTGTTACATTCTTAAAAAGTATTACTAACAAAGATAATGTACAGTGGATGCTAATAAATTAATAAGATTTTCTGAAACCTAATATTTTGACTGAGATATAGCATACCCTAAAATTGCCAGAGAAAGTTTAGAAGAATACTAAAATTATCAGTATCTTAGGGCCTTTTTTTTTTTTTTTTTTTTTGAGACTGGGCCTTAATATGTCACCCAGGCTGGATAAAAAAGCATGATTATAGCTTACTAAAACCCTAAACTCCTGGGCTCAATGATTTTCCTGCCTCAGCCTCCTTGGTAGCTACTAGGACTACAGGTGTATGCCACCATGCTTGGGTCATGTTTTAAAATTATGTTTTGTAGAGACAGGGTCCCACTTGTTGCCCAGACTGATTTTGAACTCCTGGCCTCAAGCAATCCTCTCACCCCAGCCTCTCAAAGTGTTGGGATTATAGGCACAAATCAATGCCAGACCTGAGGCCTTTTGTTTTAGTATCCTGCTTATAATTTAGTATTTGTTTATAATAAAAATTATTTGTAGTAGCCAATAGTAAATGCTTATTTTGGTTTGATTATTTATTTAGGTCAAAAGAAGGAGGAGCTGTTAAACTGTGGGATCAGGAACTGAGGCGATGCCGTGCCTTCAGGCTTGAGACAGGACAAGTCACAGATTGTGTTCGTTCTGTGTGCAGAAGCAAAGTAAGATGTTCTGTGAGCCAATACAGCATGGTTGCTACCATGATTCTCTTACCCTTTGCAATTCAATGAATGCTTAATGATGCATAGGAACAGACTGGCTTGCCAGCCTTACTCTCCCTTTTCTGTTGTTTGGTGATTCCACCGCTGGCACAAGTGCAGTGCATAATACATAAAGGAAGCTATTCCATCTAAACATTCATACTTTCTTAAATCTGTTAATTCAACTATGGTAGAGAGAATTGAAAATCGCTACTAATTGATTCATTTTGATTAAGACAGCTGTCTCCACATTTTAAAAACACACTGCCTGGGTATAGATAACGTGGTGTAGTATTCAGCCACAACAAAGAATGAAATCTTGTCATTCATGGCAACGTGAATGAGCCTGGAGGATATTATGTAAAGTGAAATAAGCCAGGAACAGAAAGATAAATATCATATGCTCTCATTAATATGGAGAAGCTAAAAAAGTTGATCTCAAAGAAGTGGCGAGTAGAACAGTGGTTACTAGAGTCTGGGATAGGGTAGGGGGTAAGAAAAGAATGGTCAAAGGGTACAAAATTACAGCTGGATAGAAGCAGTAAGTTCCAGTGTTCTGTAGCACTGAGAATGACTATAATTAACAATAATATATACTTTTAGATAGATAAAAAGATTTTGAATATTCCCACACGTTTGAGGTAATAATATATGCTAATTACCCTATATCCATAAATATGTGTAATTATGTATTAATCAAAAAACAATTTTTTAAACTACACATTCCAATAAAAATTTTTTCAGCATTAAGGCACTTAATAAATGTATTTATAAGTCTTATACTGGTATTATCTTTAGTCTGCATATTAAATTAAGTTTATTTTTACTTATTCTTTAGCTAAAAAATAGGTCCTAGTACTTTCTTCCTATATCCCAGTGCATTCACCCCCTTTAAAGATCACAAGATGATCATAGTCAAAGTCAAAAGTTTGACCATTCTTCAATGGTCACGTGTATATTACCATAGAGAAAAAAATTCTTTTCTTTAACATGTAACCTAGCCAAGTGTTCTTACAGATGTGTCTGTAGTCATAGGAAATTTTACAGGACATAATGCAAAAACGGCTTGCAACTAGTTGTGTTCCTAAAAGTTGGTCAACAGGGTTATTTCTATTAAAAGCAACTGTTTTATTATATTAAATGAACTGGTGTGACTTGTGTTTCAGGGCAAAATACTAGTTGGGACTAGGAATGCTGAAATAATCGAAGTTGGAGAGAAAAACGCAGCATGTAATATTTTAGTTAATGGTCATGTGGATGGACCAATCTGGGGGCTGGCAACACATCCTTCCAGGGATTTTTTCCTTTCTGCTGCAGAGGATGGAACAGTGAGACTCTGGGATATCACTGATAAAGTAGGTATAAACAGTTTTTTAAAAGATTATACAATTTCTTAGAAGGAAAGAGGAAGTCCTAAATTGCTAGTGCTTACAAAACTATTTCAGATTCATGCTGGGAATTCTGGGGGAGAAATTGGTTTTATAAGTACTTCACTTAACATAGTTTTCTATGACTCTTTTGGTTCTTATGCAGAAGATGTTAAACAAAGTGAATTTGGGACATGCTGCTCGTACTGTGTGCTATAGCCCTGAAGGGGACATGGTGGCTATTGGAATGAAAAATGGAGAATTTATTATTTTACTAGTGAGCTCTCTAAAAATATGGGGAAAGAAGAGAGACAGACGTTGTGCAATCCATGATATCAGGTTAGTCAACAAATGGGAAAGAATTTCTAGTATACAAATGATTCAACTTGCAACTGAAAAGGCCGGGTGCTGTGGCTCACACCTGTAATCCCAGCACTTTGGGAGGCCTAGGTGGACAAATTGCTTGAGCTCACGGGTTAGGGACCAGCCTGAACTAGAGTGAGATCTGGCCTCTAAAAATAGCTGTGCATTGTGGCAGGCACCTGTAGTCCCAGTTACTTGGGAGGCTGAGGCAAGAGAATGTGAGGTTCTCAGGAGTCTGAGGTTGCTGTGAGCTACGAGGCCATAGCACTCTACTGAGAGTGACAAAGTGAGACTGGGTCTCAAAAAAAAGGGTGGCACCTACTTCGATCTGGCTCAAGGAGTAGGGTGCCGGCCCCGGCCAAAACTGCAAACAAAACAAAACAAAAAGATTTTCCTTAGCTACACTTTCAAAAAAGGTCTGAGAGCAGGTAGCATTTTACACATCCTAAGTTGTTTGCTGAAATATGGCTGTTATATACTTAATTCTTGCAAATTTACAAATGCACTGGACACTAATCACAGTGCCTTATAATTGCAAGACTACATAATGTTTGATGAATAAATTCACGCTAGACACGTTCAGTAAGTTTGCTGAATTGACGTTATCTCCCTCTGTAACACAAGAAAACCATCTGAACTTCAAAAGTTGACACTCTGGAAAACTAAATTGTAACCCTAAAAATATCTTACTTCTCAAAATAACCCCAATTTGGGAATATATAGTTTACTTATTTAATCAATACTCTTGAATAAATACTATGTGCCAGAATCTGAATCAATTTAAACCTTTCTCGAACCTTAGGTGCTTATGTTTAACAGTGGCTACCATTTACGGAGCACTTCTGTTATCAGTAGGTAAGACTGATACCAGTACTCTTAAAAGCTTGCAATCTCACCAGTAAAACCCTTTTACAAATGAAACCTTCCTCTTACAAACCCCTCTATATGAAACAGTTAACAGTGGCTTCCCTAAGAGCCTACATGTCCCTAGGCACCTCACAACACTCCCATGCTGACTCCAGTGATTGCTAGACAAATAGTATTTCACTTTGTCATTTTTCTAAATAAGTTCTTCCAAACTGCAAAGGGTCACTTTATTTTAACAACCTGAGGTGAGTTTAGGCGGGCTGTGTTCTAGGAATTAGGGGATGACAGTTGAGAAAATATCTCAAATGGAAGCAAAATATAAAGCTTTCTTATTTGAAGTAACACAGACAAGTGTAACTTCAGTACAACTCCCATGTGTCAGGTAAACCTACTTAAGGCCAAATATCACACAAATTTCCAATTGCTAGAAAAGTCATTGATCTTAAATATTTATATTATTATTACATGTGGTCTAAACCATCTCTATATGTTTTGGTTCATATTCAGATTTAGTCCAGATTCCCGGTATCTGGCAGTGGGCTCTAGCGAGAACTCAGTGGATTTTTATGACCTAACACTGGGCCCCACCCTTAACAGAATCAATTACTGCAAAGATATTCCAAGCTTTGTCATTCAAATGGACTTCTCTGCAGATGGCAGGTATCTCCAGGTACAGTATGGATACCATATACCCAGTTTATAAGGGTAGTTCTGCTTTTACATTTGGCATTTAGTGAATACATTTAAAGGTTCTATGCTGTGACCTATCAGTCCTTTTCTCTACATTTTCTAATGCTTTTATAGTGGTCTTTTGTATATTTTCTTTTGAGTCTGTTGCTCTGGGTACAGTGCCATCTCTTCATAGCTCACAGCAACCTCAAACTGGAGCTCAAGTGAAGTAGCTGAAGGACTACAGGTGCCCGCCTGGCTAGTTATCCTATTTTTAGTAGAAATGGGGGTCTCACTTTTGCTCAGGGGTGGTCTAGAACTCTGTGAGCTCAGATGATCCACTAGCCTTGGTCTCCCAGAGAGCTAGGATTATAGATGTGAGCACTGGGCCCGGCTGTCTTTTCTTAATGGTGGTAGACACATAAATTGAGTAGCAGTATGCTATTTGCAAACTCCTCCTGCCTCTTGCCTAATGAAATTTTTGTCCCATTTTAATATAATGAAAGGTCTCCAGTGGCTGCTATAAACGGCATGTCTATGAAGTGCCTTCAGGAAAACATCTTACAGATCATGCTGCTATTGACAGAATTACTTGGGCTACATGGACTAGGTAAATACTTCATTTAATCCAAAGGGAAGTGACTTTGAAGGTCAGTTAGGAAAACTAGAAAATCCTATTTCTGAACAGAACCATTCTACCAGAGAATAGTAATTTTCAGGTTCTTACTGTGTCTTGAATTCTTAGGAAGAGAATAATAGTACCTATATACTCGAGTATAAGCCGAGATTTTCGGCACGAAATTTGTGCTGAAAAACCCGAACTTGGCACAAATTTTGTGCCGAAAAAAAACTCGGCTTATACTTGAGTATATACGGTATGTTAATCTGCGTCTGTATTTGAACATATTTCCATGCTTTATGAGCTTTATCAAGTTCTTTTAAAGAAAGAAAATCAAAGTCTTGACTTTAGATAGCATATTTTCCTTAAGGTTAAATTTAACACTGGGCAATAAAAACACTTTGGGTACTGTTATGTGAATGTATTTGTTATCCAAAAGAATGCTATCCTGAAGTTCCTAGTAATCAAAGCTTACAAACTTGTTCAGATTTGCTGGCTATATAAATATCCATCTTTTTGATCAATAAAAATGCCACCAAATTCCTATTAAAAGTTATCACTTAAAAATTTTTTTTCCCTAGAGACAGGATTTTCTTAGATTACTTGGGCAGGCCTTGAATTCTTAGGCTCAAGTGATCCACCTCAGCCTCCGGAGTAGTTGAGACTAACAGTGTGTATCACGAAGCCCAGCTTCTAAGTCACTTTTAATTCAAAAAGCAGTTCTCATCTTTTATGAATTATTAATTGAATCTTAAAAGGAGCAATCCATAAATCCTTAAAATGATAAAATTTCATTTTAAAAATGAAGGCTATCCAGATGAAATTTAGGCCTTATCACAGTTTACTTCCTGTATTTTAAATAATAATAAAGTACTTAAGAGATTAGTTGCCAAGGGACTTTTTCAGTGTGGTAAACCTGTTTATACTTGATATGGTGGATTTTCTTCTGTTCCATGCCTTTAGTACTCTGGGAGATGAAGTTATGGGAATCTGGTCCAGACATGCAGAGAAAGCCGACATCAATTGTGCCTGTGTATCTCATTCAGGAATCAGCCTTGTAACAGGAGATGACTTTGGCATGGTTAAGTTATTTGACTTTCCGTGTCCAGAAAAATTTGTAAGTTTGTGTTTTGTTTAGTGTATCATCCTACACCTAATTTTTATGTCTGATCTCTAGTACTTTTTCCTTCATAATATTTAAAACATTTTATCTTGATTTGAAAATTTGTATTTCAAATTTTTTCCCCAAACTATCTCAACCTGAAATAAAAACTATTAAAAATAGATATCCTCCTTCCAATAATACCACCTTTGGGAATATCCTAAGTAAAGTGGTGATTAGCTTTTTACCAAACCAATAATTTCAAATGCTTTTCCTCTGAGAAAAATCTTCAGAGTCCCAGAAGACATCTCATTGCCCAAATAATCTGCTGTATTAAGTGCAGATCCATTACTAACTCTGAAAAAGCATTTGTAAATCATTGGCTGTGATCCCAACTCCCTACTGTCTCCACAGTTCTTGGGATAGAAAACATTTACCTTCTCTGTGCTTCAAATGCCCTGACTTTGTCATTGTTTTTTAGGCAAAGCACAAAAGGTTCTTGGGTCATTCACCCCATGTGACAAATATTCGATTTACCAGTGCTGATCGACATGTTGTTAGTGCTGGAGGGGATGACTACAGGTTAGTAACTTTCTCATCCCAAGACAAGAACAAACTTAATGCAACAATAATAACTGGTACAGCTTTGGTTTATGAACGTAACTAGGCAACATTATGAGGGGTAGCATAACCAGATGGCTCCTTGAAGCCATATACTTACGTAAATACAGAATGTGTAAAAATTTTATATGTGTTTAATCTGAAAGCTCAACTGTAACTGAAGAACATTAAACTACTCTGAAAATCTAGAAATGTAATGAACTCCCTGCAATTTTTTTTCTCTGATTACAGTTTATTTGTCTGGAAATGCATACATATGCCTCACTGAGATGGAGGGATACTGAGAAGAATACTATACAAATTAACAGCCTTCAGAGACCAGAATTACAGAGGAGAAAACAAAACAAAACCCTGCATGGTCAAGTGGTGCTAACCCCAGTTTGTAACAAGAGAAATGCCCAGAATCATCACAACAGAAGAATGATGAGTTCAAAATGTTTGCTATATGCACTGGGTAACTGCCCGTAATCCATACACTGCCAGACAATTACATTTCAAGGAAGTACTGAATACTTAATGGTAAAAGCCAGCCTTCCCCTGACCCTTACGGAGGAGTGTGCAATTTTGGCAGACATGCTGGAAGAGATTTAAGGTATAGCACACCTTAAAACAAAAAAACAAAAAACCCTAGTTGGACAGTTTTCATCATTTTTTCTCTATTAGCAAAACTGTGTTTCTCCTTAGCATTTATATTTTCAAGGCTCATCGTTTAATCAAATACATGTACTATAAGGAAAGGAAAAACCACTCTAAAGCAGTGGTGCTCAACCTTCCTAATGCCATGGCCTTTTAATACAGTTCCTGGGGGTCGCGACCACAGGTTGAGAACCACTGCTCTAAAGGATCAGTTTTTAAAAGGCAAACATATTCCCTAAGGAAACAGACACAAGCTTCCCTGAAGAATGTTTTTTAAGCACGAATAAAGTCCTTTTTTAAAACAAAGGACATGTTTTCCAGGTAGTTTTGAATTTAGGAACAGATCCAAAGTTGTCAGTATATGGCTGCTACATTTTCATTTTTGAGCTGTGACCTATTTTAGTTCAGAAGCCATCTTTATAATTGAAAACTGAAAACATGATTGTAGCCTTATTGGGAAAGTAGTGTAATGCAAAATCCTTTCCAATGGTGGACAGTTCTGTTAAGGTTTAGACAGCAATAAAATAGTATTTAACAGGAAGAGAATACTGGATAAAATTGTAATCTAATATATAAAATAGGATTTGTTGAACATGTAAACAGAAGTGTTAAATTCACACTTACAAAGCTATTTAATTTAATCATGGAAGAAAATCTTTATGCCTTTTTTTTACTGTGAAAATTTTAAGTTATATGTGTGTTATCTTATAGGCTGATTTCCAAAATGAACCCAGACAAATTAGTAAAACTTGTCAATTCGTTTTTAGTGGATTTATTAGATTTTTTTTTCTTCTCACTTTAAATGCTGCCAAAGATCAGTACTCACCATTCAGGAATTTGCTGTTTAGCTTAAGTGTAGTTTCCTGAAGACTGAAAATTATGTAGATTGCTATTTAAAAATATATTTTTCTAAGTATGAAGTTTAAGATGCTCTATTAGTCTTATGAATTTTTATTTTAATGTGTTACTATCTTTATAGTATAATAGATCCTACCCCCTCAGGTTTCTGGAATCCTCAGTTTAACAAGACACTGAAATTCTTAGTATTTTATTTTCTGTGTCTAATACTTTATGAAAATTAAAAACAGAAACTACAAGATATCACAGGAAACCTACAGTGAATGAGCCTAGTCAGTTTTCAAGCTCTGAATAGCTGTGTCTGAAGGGCTGATTAAGGGGTTAAGAAGCTTGAAACATAAAAATGGTACTCTTTCCTCCTGAATTAATCTAAATTTTGAAATACATTACTGTTACATTTCTATTTATGTATTTTACAAAGAGGTGGTCATTAAAGGGAAAAAATTTCCCCTGAAAAGAAAAATACTCAAATTTGAGCATGTTGGAGTTTTAAATTTCCCCTCTAGGTCATGTTCACCAGATTTTGGCTACAGAGAAATCTCATTTCTATTATAGCTCCATAGAAACTTCATAACCTGCAACAAGTAAACTACATGGGAGAATAAGGCTTCCCAAGCATTTATGTCCTTCGAAGTGGCCAATCTAAGGTGGCTTTAATCACAGCAGTAGTCAATTGTCACCAGTAAAGTTCATTCAGACTAGTCATCCCCACGTTGCTGTATCAGCCATCAACTAAGGGAAGGAGAAGAAACATGATAGGCCATACGTATAAAATCCCTATCTTTACTTTTTTTTTTAACCCAGAGAGTTATCTTGTGTATAGTATCTAAGCTCCTGAATTTATAACCTAGGACTTTGGGCACGTTTAGTACTGTTCATTTTACGTATAAACTGCATGCCAAAGCACACTGTGCACTCCAGGACTGCTCACTTCTTATCACCAAACATGCTCCTAGTCAGGCTTGTTCCCTTTCTTATGATCCTTTTGTTGTGGTGGTTCATTTTATACTAGGGTTATCCATCCAACAAATGTTTTGGGGGCAACCTTAGCTTGCCCATAAACCAGAGTGACTGAAAAATTAAACTCTTAAATGTGTTTCCAGGCAGTGTCTATTAAATAATCAGATTTTAGCATTTTATTTCCTTGTAAAATGGCTGAACTAAATTAAGACCTTGTCTTTCATTCTGTTCTTTATAGTGACACCCTGAGAATATACTTACAAAGTCTGACAATTAAGTCTGTGAATTCATCCTAGAAAAAGTGCTACATACCTCATGGCTGCATATCACTATGGTTACCATCTAAGTACTCCTCTTGGAGAGCTATGCACTAACACCAGTGCTAGTCCACCCCTCAAAACAATTTTGGAACTCTGGAATGGCCATCAGAGCTGTTGTCATACAGCACACAAAAACATGCAATAATGAATGCACTCAGCAAGACACCACCACACAGTCAATATGACATGACAAGGTTATAAAACCTTACCAAGTTGTTTGTTCAGTGCTGCCAACATAAATACCGGTGGCAAGTTCATGAACTTGTCAGACCTCATATGACAACAGCTCTGATGGCCATTCCAGAAAAAGCATTCTAAAATTGCTTTGAAGGGTAAATGAGGTGCTGGTATTGGTGCATAGCTTCCCAAGGGGAGAACTTTGGAAGGTAACTACAGTGATATTTAATAATGAGGTATATAGCACTTCTAGGATGAGTTTGCAAACCTAATTATCAAACATCGTATATATCGTTTCCAGAAATTTAAGCAATTCAGAACTTTCTTCTGCAGAGATGCAAAGCATCTCAAGTAACACTGGAATGAACAAATGCCTTAAATTCAATTGAGGAAACCTTTAAAATGAAGTGGAATTGTCATTTCACCCAAGCCTAACACAACAGCCTTCTGCTCTTGTGTGCTTTGTCTTTGTTTCTTCTCATGTTTCAAGTCTTTCTCTGGATCAGCACAGCAAAGTGCAACTTACCAAATGGGACTGGTTAATTCTTCTTTCAAAGGAAGAGCAGTAGCCACAAAACAAGACTGCTGGCTTTATGATCTTAAAACACGGAACTTTACATACATGGGTTTATTATCATTTGGGTATATAACTAAGCAAGTCAATGAATTTTTTTTATAGAGATAGTTTAATTTGGTCCTGTGAATGTTTGAGTCCTTATTCCTTTTGCATTAATTCACTTTTTTCTAACCACCTGTTAGCTTTAATTTTTTAACAGTACTATACATCAAGTCTTTGATATCAGTGATCTGTTCGTTATGTAATTCTAAATTTGACAATTCTTGCCTTAACTTTTAAAAACCACACACACACAACTCTAAATGATCCAGTAGGCCAAGTTTCATCCTATTTTGCAGTTTACCTATCTGATCTCTGTAATTATAGCCTATCATTTAAAATATAACATTTAACTCTAATTTTTACATTTCAAATATTACCTTCAGTAGTAACTAAGTATATTTTCTGTGAAGCTATTTCTGAGAATGTTATTTTCCAGAATGTGCGACTATATATGTATTTATAATCTTGTGAGTTTAAAGTCTGTTTATAAAACTTTGTGTATATACTTGTAAAAAATTGTATAATTGTATAATTTTGTGATACAGTTCCCCCAAAACCTTATTGAAAAAGCTCATGTCCATGGTAAATGAGAGCACTGTAAGGACTTGTTTCTATTTTTCATATTTGCTATTCCAGCTGTCTCCACCCTCCATAATAACCTCACTCACCCTGTCACAGAAGGAAAGGAAACTGGGAAACTTTACCAAAGCAGCTCTCAATCCAAGAGGCCTGTATCATCATGCTTTTCAAATGAAATTCACTTAAAAATTAAAAGCAAAATTGAACGACTATTTTAAGCCTTCTCAGTTATTTTGGCGATTCCTGTTTTCATGGTAAATTATGAGATTATATGATCTTTGGGAAAAGTGAAAGCAAATTTCAACTTTTAGAATGAGACTTGCTTCACTGTATCTCTCTCTATATAGCCCACAAACCATATAGCCCTAAATTATAGTATCATTACTAACAGTGATGTTACATTATAAATGCTGATACTTAAAACAGCAGTGTACAAACATGCCTCAAATGTTTTAATAGAATTTAGCCTTTCCTTGAACTGTCTTTTCATTGTAAAAACAAAGTAACAAAAAAACACCCAATGTTAAAATCACTTGAGAAACTTACAAACTTGAAAAATCAGACACTTCAGATAGGCAATAAACTTCATATTATGAAAGCAATATATTCCAAGTTTCAAAGATTTGACAAGTTCTGTAGCATATCTTTCATCAGTAGATGGAAACTTTCAAACCGCATGATCTTCTGCCTGGCAGGACTGGCTGTCATTCACTGAATGAACAGAATCAAAAATATTTTAAATTATCTGCTTCGCACCCATATACACCATATACCTCAGCTAAGAAGTTGAATATTTTTAGACAATGAATATCTGGTCAGAAGATTACAATATCAAATATTTTAAAATCAATTATGTAAGCAGATAAAAGATAACATGTAATTAAATATGCCACACTAAAATAATATTTGAAACTTCCTGGCATATTTTACAATTGCTAATGTCTAAGGAAATTGATTAGATTCATAAGCAGTATATATACACAAACTCCCGCTAGGCTTAGGATATGCTTGTAGTATATGATCAGAAGTTAAAAAAACAAAAAGGAAATATGATCGAAGTAAAAAAGTAATCACTAAATAAAACGTTTGGTCCATGTAGTAAATTATGTCATAGGACGCTTGTAAAATTAAAGAGCAAAGAAAAAAAGGGACTGTTTAATTTCCCCCAAATTTATATGATTATAAGAAACTACATATTAGAAAAGAATTAGAAATGACAATAAAAAAATGAATTTTATGGGTGGCGCCTATAGCTCAAGCAGCTAAGGCACCCAGCCACATACACCAGAGCTGGCAGGCTCGAATCCAGTCTAGGCCTGCCAAACAATGACAATTACAACCAAAAAATAGCCAAGCATTGTGCCAGGCACCTTTAGTCCCAGCTACTCGGGAGGCTGAGGCAAGAGAATTGCTTAAGCCCAAGAGTTGAGGTTGCTGTGAGCTGTGTCACCATACCACTCTACCTAGGGCGATAGCTTGAGGCTGTCTCAAAAAAAAAAAAAAAAAAAAATTATTATAGAAAGAAAAATTACTTTTAGTCCAGGTGCAGTAGCTTATACCTATATAATCCTAGCATTCTTGGAGTCTAAGGCAGGGGGATTGCTCCAATTCAGGAGTTTGAGACCAGCCTGAGCAAGAGTTGAGACACCATCTCTACTAAAAATGGAAAAATTAGCTGAGTGTGGTGGTGCACACATGTAATCCCAGCTACTTAGGAGGCTGAGGCAAGAGGATCCCTTGAGCCCAGGAGTTAGAGTAGCTATAAGCTATGATGCTACGGTGCTCCAGCCTAGTGCAACAGAGTGAGACTTGACTCAACTGTCTCAAAAAAAGAACAATAAAAAAAGAAAAATTAATTTTAACTTTTACCTGGTTTGAGGTCGAATCCATTTCAAGGCATGTCGTGGTGGTACAGTAATGGTAGGATGGTAAAACGTGCAGTCCGGTCTTGTACACTGAGTGTTAAACCTACAGTGCTAAAGATAACAGAGTTTCAACAACATTTGCAAGCCTAATACAAGTAAAAAAACAACAATCTGAGAGATGACAGTAAACAGTCTACCCTTACCATCAACAGGGTAAGAGATCTACTCTATGATGTCTCTTTTAATAGTACCAAAGCCTTGGAAAAGAAACCTCCCTTTGAAAAACAAAATCCTAGTCAAGAGAGTCCCAGCAAGTGAAATTTCAAAAGGAGGCTTAGCATACAATATAAACTTCTTATCAATGCTGTAATCATCCCTTATTATACTCTTCATTGAGTAGCTAGCTATGCCCAGTTACAGCTGGGGCAAGTCAAAGGCTTTTCACAGGTCTTCAGACTGTTAGTGCAAAAAGGAGATCCTTTACCCAAACAATTGTGCAGCTGGAGATGCACTGATTATTCTTATAACACACAATTAAAAGCATCCATACAAGTTTGGAAGATATTAAGCAGTAACTACTGGACTTCTTTTTTTTTTTTTTTAGAGTCTCACACTTTGTCCCCCTTGGTAGAGTGCTGTTGTGTCACAGCTCACATCAACCTCCAACTCCTGGGCTTAGACGATTCTCTTGCCTCAGCCTCCTGGGTAGTTGGGATTACAGGCGCCCGCCACAATGCCAGGGCATTTTTTGTTGCAGTTTGGCCAGGGATGGGTTTGAACCTACCACCCTCGATATATGGGGCCAGCGCCCTACTCACTGAGCCACAGGCACCGCCCTATCTACTGGATTTCATCATCTCAGTTTGGGCATGAGGAATTAAAAACACCCACATACTTAGGAGCAGAGAATGGAGAATATGATGTAAAGATGAGCCTCTTTCCCAGGAGTGCTTTAGGATACCAACACATTAAATATTCTCTGAGTTGGCCTAAGGTGCCAGACAGAGGTATAGTGACAACTAAGGAACAAGATCTTAAGGACTATTGTGTTAACAATGACAAAAGAAGCTAAACTGGGGGCAAAAGCAAACCTTCAATTTGCTAATGATTTTACACATCTCAGCATGGAAAAGATGCCACTAAACTGACTTTTAAGAAAATAGAAGTTCTTACTTTTGGATGATAGAAGGGACATTCCATTTTCTTACATGCTGGAAAGTAACGGCAGAGCTGACTACTAGAGGGTGTTGGTGGTGTTGTCACTGCTGACAAAAATAAGAGCAAAGATTGATAAAGTTTAGCTAAATAATTTTTAATGCAGTCTACTTATATAAGAACTAGTTTTAAAACAGAAAAGTTGGTATATATATTCATTAGTCAAGATAAAATAATAATACTACAGGATAGTCACACTTGCTTTTTTTTTTTTTTTCCCCTCTAGTTTTTGGCCAGGGCTGGGTTTGAACCTGCCAGCCGCTGGCGCCCTACTCCTTTGAGCCACAGGCGCTGCCCAGTCACACTTGCTTTTTTAGTTTTGCAGCGCAAGCATGAAAGTTTATTGAGGAAGGGAGAGATAGATTTACAGAACAAAGGCAAGATAAGGTTTACAGAGCAAGATTTGTTTGCCACAGACAACAAACGGGCCCACTATAGCAACAAGGAAAAGACCTACATTGTACTCTTTGAACAGTGGTGAGATTAACTGCTCCCATCAAAATAACTTCTAAAACTATTCCTTGTTCGTTCGATTTTGTCTACATTTTTACCCAAATGGAGTATGTACTAAAAGTCACTAACCTGGTTTTGGAGGCAGTACTGGAATTCTTCTACTCATATGAGTAAAAGGACAATCTGGTTTAGTACATTTTGCATCATATTTACAATTTGGGTGAACAAACAAACATTTTTCAGCAAATTTACAATTGGGGAAGGCTCTACAAAACAAAAACAGCACATTATTCATATTTCATCTTCTCGGCACATTATCAGTTTTTGTAGAGGGCTCCTTATCTCTGCTATCTCATCACTACTTGTTTTGAGAAATACAGGAGAAAGAAACAGAAGAGTAGGATCAGTACTCTATTCAAAGACAGATGCACATCAAAAGAGGACACAAACATCTATTCCAAAGCTTGAGGTAACACAGGTCTTTGAAGTAAGCCAAAACACATAAAAGGCAGAAGCTTATTTTGTGCTAAGAATCACACCACTTTCTCTGAAAGGTATATATTTTCCACAGTAAATTCAATATAGCATAGCCTACACTGATGGAAAGACTCTTCCCATGGTCTCCTTAAATGTACAGCCATATAAATCCCGTATTAAAATTTCCTTAAGGAAGTTAAAACATGGAAAGATTTCCTCTATAGAACCCAGACACAAAAATTCTAAAAACCATTTCACAGAACTCATTACATTGAAGAAAAATTTAACCCAAGTCCAAAATATGGTTTCATTACCTGTAACTTTGTCTCCCACTCCTGATTGTGTATATGAACATAATCATACAATGTGGAGCAGTTATATCATATAACTCAATAGGAGTTAGCACCTCCTCAAGTGCAGAGTTCTCAACCCAGATATCACTAAGTCACAGGTCTGAGCACAAAGATGCCTCCTCCCCCAGCAAAAACATGTCCACAGAAGTCTGCTGCTGTCAGGAAGGGAGGCCATGGGCAATAACACTGCATTTAGTTATATAACTCAAATTTGTCCACAGAAAAGAAAAAACAAAATAAGCTGTAAGATACAGACATTAAACTGAAAACCAGAATCTGTGTGATGCTACTCACTTGCAAGGTGATATGGGATGATGGTAAGCACACTCATCACCATTTTTACAAGCAGGCCAGTACTTGCAGCGTTCCAAAAGCTTTTCTGGTTTCTGTGTCACACTCAGTTCACTCATCTCAGCTACAAAAGAAAAGGAATTTAAAGTATCTCAATTATGATCAACTCAGTACATGCCACCTCAACAGATTTCTCTCAAACCTCAGCCTTAGAAAAAATCTACTTTTCAGCCATATAAAATAAGCCCAAGTAATCTGATCAATACTGATAACAGAATCCCATAAAAGATTACCAAGAATGAGAATATATAGTTCTCACTGTGAAAGGAAAGTGGACAGTGATTTTGCAACTAGGACTAAAGTTTTCACCAAAGATTCTAATTCTAAACATTATTTAAGAGCTGAATTAAATATAAAAGGGAGCCAATAAAATTAAGTGGAAACTGAAAACACAAATTTGGTGATAAGGAAATGTGAACTAATCCTCAAATTCCAGTGTGGTCCAAATCACACACAAGTTTTCCCACTTGCTGAGAATTTTCAATTCCCTAAGTGCTGGTGCTCAACTCAGCAATGTCTGAAAGGAGAGCAAAACACTTTTGCCTACCATGGGTCACAAATGCCATTACCTGTAAGAAAGAAGGCAGTTCACGGAGTAAGACTGGTACGTTACACAAAGGGACAGGTGGGGAACAGCAATCTGTAAAGTAGTTGTATGCCCAATCACATCACTCACAGGGTCACAATTACATCATCTACTACTATGCCACCTATGTTGCCAGATTTTCTCCTGTTTAAGTAAGCCAAGACGATGCCTTTTCATATGACAGTGAAATTTCCAATGTTGGCAACTGAGTCAAATTAGAACACCAAATAAAACAAGTAAACTACCCCTATGGGCCGATTCAGCTGCCAACTTTTCTGGCCTGAGACACCCTAACCAAAATCCCCCACATCATGGATGTTACATATTATGGTTCACCTGTGCATTTACGAAAGCAAACAGTACTTCATCTATATTCTTCTAGTCCTCTTGCCTGAGGTCTGGCAGTTCAAATCTGGCTCTGCAACTTAGTAGCTTAGCTAGAGACTTTTGGCAAGTATCATCTAAACTCTATAAACTTTAGTTTCCTCATCTACACAAAAAGAAAATAATGCCTTCCTCAGAGTCTGATGATTACATGGAAAGAATGAAAAACAGCCCACCCTAGACAGACAGGGTGGCTCCCAGCACTTTGGGAGGCCAAGGCAGGGAGATCACTTGAGGCTAGGAGTTGGAGACCCCAGCTTGAGCAATAGAGTGAGACCTCATATTTATAAAGAAACTTAGCATATGCCGGGTGCTGTGGCTCGTACCTGTAATCCTAGTATACTGGGAGGCGAAGGTGGGTAGACTGCCTGAGCTCACAGGTTTGAGACCACCCTGAGCCAGAGGGAGATCTTGTCTCTAAAAATAGCTGGGTGTTGTTGCAAGTACCTGTAGTCCCAGCTACTGGGGAGGCTGAGACAAGAAAATTCCTTGAGCCCAAGAGTTTGAGGTTGCTATGAGCTATGATGCACCGTACTCTATGCAGGGCAGAAACTCCATCTCCAAAAACAAACAAACAAAAAAATTAGCAAATGACTATAGTACTAGCTATTCAGGAGGCTAAGGGGAGATGACCACCCAGGAGTTTCAGGTTGTAGTGAGCTATGAGTGTGCTATTATACTCCAACATGGGTGACAGAGTGAGAACCTATCTCTTAACAAACGAAAACAAAAACAGGCAACAACCAATTCATAACATACCAACAGCAGCAGCAGCAGCAGCTAGTACCATGAGTACTTTGTTCCAGTGGCCCAACTTCCATCTGCATTACTGGAGAACAAGGCACACAATCCAGTCATGCAGCCCAGATGGGAGCATCATCAAAGAGTTAACTTGACTATGCCTGATACATACATCTTCTATGCTAGTTAAAAATACTAAGTCATGGGAGGTGCCTGTGGCTCAAAGGAGTAGGGCGCCGGCCCTATATGCCAGAGGTGGTTCAAACCCAGCCTGGGCCAAAAAAAAAAAAAAAAAGTCATTTATTTTACCTCTAAGAAATGTTAAGTACTCTCAGTTCCAAAGAAAATCTGACAGGACTGGAAGGAGTTTTTCTAACTTATGTTTGTGTCATCCCTGCTGAGAAAATATCTTAGACTATGGTATACACCTGAGAACCCAGTACAAATGAAAGACTGAGCAAATACTCACTAGCTGAAGAGGAATAAAGTAGTAAGGTACTCAAGAGTAATATTAAAGAATTTAATACTTCACAAGGAAACTTTACCTTCTTGATAGAAACTTTAAATCATACATACAAAGGCCATGGCCTCTGGTTTCCCCAAATGACATTTACCTCATAAGCTAATAAAATTTTTCCTTAAAGTTTTAAGAGGCAAATTCACTGAAAGCTATAAAATGTGTTCCACCATTAATGGGGGCAGGGGCAGCTTAAAATAGATGTCACTATTGTAGTGCCCTTGAAATAACTCTCCAAAAAGAAAAAAAAAAAAAAAAAAAAAACAATCAAAAGTAATTACAAAGTTTCAAAATCCCTGCCAAGAGAAGAGCTGCAGAGGCCAGAGACTCCTGGTAACTTGTTAGACAGCAGTCTCTCCAGTCAGCCAGGGTCAGTGGATGTCCTAGTATTACCTAGTATTACAAAGTATCATCTCTGAGCAATAGCAAAACATTTTGAGTTTCTATTCAAAGCAAGGGGGGCAGAGGCTCACCACTCATCACAGCTGTCTCCACACCAGTCAATGTTTTTGCTACTACATATATACCACTAAAGCCTAACATGGACATTTACATTTAAACAAAATTAGATCCTAACAGACCAATTACTAAGCTACCAAATTGAAAATCACAAACAATAAAAAACATAAGAATTTTCATATTTTACACAACACAAATTCTGCATTGCCTTCCTACTGCAGTTCTTCCTGTTGACAGGATGAGATTTTCTTTTTTTTTTTTTTTTTTTTGAGACAGAGTTCTGTAGCATTACAGCTCACAACCTCCAACTCTTGCACTTAAGCAATTCTCTTGCCTCAGCCTCCCAACTAGCTGAGACTACAGGCACCCACCACAATGCCCAGCTATTTTTCATTTTTTGTGGTTGTGTAGTTGGCCCAGGCCGGGTTCAAACCCACCATCCTTGGTATATGTGCCTGGCACCGTCACCACTGTGCTACGGGCACCGAGCCAGGATGAGACTTTCAATTTTCATAATCAAAATTATGAAACTATCTTGCAGCAGGAAAAGCACTCAGGTTAAAGCTAATAGTATTATCTCTTTACCAATTCTTGATCTCCCCCCTAAAATCTGAGAAAGGTATTTAATACATTTTCATATCTCTACCAAGAGGATTACATAGAAAAAGTTTCAAAATCCATCAGTTTTTTCTTTCAATTTGTTCATTTATAAGATTCCGTAATCATCTACCTTGTGAGTCAGGAGGTGTTTTCTAAAAATTTTTTCAAATATGAGAAGCACAGTTACTGTTCTGTCATGAATGAAAATGCAAGTGGTAATCCAGCAAAAGCAGCAGCGGCGGTAAGAAACTTCATCTGCCTAAAAGCATGGCACTGCCTGAACTGCATTTATCTGAGTCCTGCCAAGTATTACAAGTTTTTTTCCTACACTCCCAAGAAATATCTTGACACATTAGGTGAGAAAGTCCTTTCAAAGAAACTTCACTGAGACAGAAATAGCATCAAAACCCAAATTCATTTTTCTCTCAAGTTAATTACAAAAGACTATTGCTAGTACGAGGTGAAAGTGACAGTATGATTTCTAGAGAAAAATGAGTAAACAAGGCATCAAGAATGATGGTCCATCCGTTAACAAACATGAATGAGAGGTATTTTTAGTTGCCATGGCTGAATTCCATTTTAGCACCAGAATAACAGCCCACCTATGAAACATACCCACTAGAAACAGCCTGAAATTTAACTGGTGGTTAAAAGGCCACCGTTGAACACAAATCAAAGCAAGGGCTCTGACCAACATTCAAGGGAGAGAAACAAGTCCAAGATTCCCTTCACAATGACAGCACGCCCTGAGAAGGGGAAAGTCTGAACTCTCAACACACCGTTGGAAAAGCTACCATTTGGGTCCTCAAGCTGCCTGCTCAGCAACTGCAGCTGCTGTGGGTGGAGGAGACCTCTGAGTCCCTTGTTTGAGGCTGCAGTTTGGTTTACGGGTTTCATTCCTTCAAAGCACATGTCCTCCTCTTGATCTGACATGTATCCTGGGGGGCTGGGGACACCATCCAGCGTCACTATAAACTTGGGACTTGCAGGTTTATCTGGTTGTACAAGATCTCTGCCAGACAGATAAAAAATACCATAGAATTAGGGAAACAAACACAAAATGCTGAGCCTCCTAAAGTGATCTTCAGTAGAACTATCACTCTCTTGTTTTGCATTTGCTTCAATAAAAAAAGGAATCCAGGTGCAGCATTAGTGGGTTTCTGCTAACACACTATAGCCACAAGCGATCACTCGGCATCACCAACAGTGGCCTTCCAGCCTGCACTTATTAAGGACAACCTTCCCTCAACCCTGACCCCACTGTCCAGCTGATCCTCATAGGGTTAACATGGAGATAAACCAAAGAATTAGCATCGATGCTCAGAACACAAGGGCCAGCAGCTTTACATTTACACTAATTTTATTATCTGTACTTGTGTTCCCTTATAGAACACATAGTCCATTTTCTAAGGAAAGAATCTCCTAAACTTGATGTGTTAACTCTCTTCAGAGAGAGTTCTTGATTAGGTCACCTGGCTTTTAAAATTTTATTTCCTGGATGTGCATAAAGAAAAGAATCATCAGTGGCATTAAATCATACACTGACCTTTTATTTGAAGGTTACTGGATTTCTGAATGAGAAAGATGAAATGAAATTTTTGAAAACTGAATCTGGATAACTATTCATGAGCTGACTACTGAATCAATAAAAGCACTCTATGCTGGAGGCTGGGAGAGGGAAGCAGGGAACTAATAGTTAACCTGCACTATCTAATCACACAAAGTATCTACACAAGAAAAAGAAACCATCTACCGTGTATGTATAAGGTGTCCTGAAAGTACCCGAAGGGTATCTGCAGTCTTCATCCCCGACTCTTGGGTTGGTGTCACTACTACTTCCTCAGACAGCTTTGGCTTCTTCAGAATAAATGATCTTGTGTCTGCATGGACCATGGATTCCATGTCATAGTAATCTGAGCCAAAAAAATTGGCCACAAATGTTTACTTTTGAATATACCTTGCATTCCCAACATCACACATGTGAGAAGACTGTCAATCTTTTATATATCCGTAATTATTTTCAAAAGAAAATCACAACTGGTTCTACTCAGGAACAGGAATGTAATTCTATTCCAAATATTTTTTCAAAGAACTCAAGGAGTCCTTTCCTCATATGGCACATTACAAATGATTCTAATTAACACTCCCTCCCTACAGTAGTAGAGAAAGGTTCTCATGAGGGTACTTAATGGGGTATTAACAATATACCCTTTTAAGTACAATAGTCTTTTCCTAAAAACATGAAGAATTGAAGAGTCCTAATACTCTCTGAAATTATGATTAACACAAATTGTTGAACTACTTTTCTAAAATCTATTTTGCTCATTTTACACAGTATAACTTACAGAGAAGAACAGATCCTAATAAAAAGAATTTTAAGTGGCACAATCCCTACCTAGTTATAGAAAGAAGATATATGGAAAGGGAATTTTAAGATGAATGGGCATTTTTTTAAATTTATAGCAACAAAAACACTGACCTTCAATGCAAATAACCAAAAGCTCACATCATCTATAACATACTTCTTAAGACTATTTTATAAAATATGCTAAGACCTGAAGCTCAGGTCTAACCTATCAATATGCCTTGAGCAACTAAAGTTAATCCACTTCTTTTAAAGCTAAGTGTTAAAAACGAGACCAAAATTCACAGGATATCATTCATGTTCCTTTACTGAACGAGGAGAACTGAGCCAAGTATATAAAGAAAACATATGATTCCAGAACTTCATGACCCAAAAAGTGATCCAAAAAAGGAATAAAGAAAGCAACCTTCTCCAGCTGGGGAATTAAGAAAAAGCTTACCAAGGACAAACATCTGAAGTGGGTATTAAAGGGATGAGCAGGAATAAACTAGGGTACAAAGAGAGTGAGAGAGTAAATAGAACTCTTTAGGCAAAGGGAAACACAGAAAGGCAGGGGCTTTCACAAGGCCTAGAGTGTTCACGAGAAGGTAAAATGTATATGTGTGTAGTGGGCTGAGCAGGTAAGAGGCAAGGAAAGCTGAAGCACATAATAAAGGATCTTGTGTCAGTGACTTCGGATTCTGGTCTACTAGTAACAAGAAATCAAAAGAATTCCTACGTAGGGAAGTGACCTGATCAAATTAGTTTTTGGAAAAACAGTCTTAAGAAAGGATTAGAGCCCTAGATCTTAGAGGTGGGATAGTGAGGCTCTGTCCTACTCTAACACAATCAAGAGGGGAGAAGAGGGAGGACGAGCTCCCTGATGGAGCACTCACAGCAGCTGCACTTTCCTACCACCCCCCCAACCAAGGGGCAGGCCTGCCTTCCCCAGCCAGGATACGAGGGTGGTAAAGGGAGACAGACATGGAGAAAACAGAGATGGGAAAGAGGAAAGGAGAGAGAGCTGAGTTCAAAGAGGGCAAAGACAAAGTTCAATGTTCAATTTATTCACTGTGAAGTCTTTGTGGGGCTGTTGTGTTTAGAATGAAGTTGAAAAGTCAAACTTGACCTTCAAGAGAAGAGAAATAAGGAAAACAGTTAAATGGAAGGTGAAATAAGAGTGTTTCATTTTATGTATGCAGGGCTGTCATCTCTCACTGAGTCCTCACCTGAAGCCTAAGAAGTTAACAGTTTTCCTCCCATGTTATAGATGACCAATTTGTAGCTGTAGGTTCTTAATTGATCACTGAGGTCTCACAGAGAGCAAAAGGAAAGCCCAGAATCCGGCACAAGGGCTGCTGCTTTCCTTTTCACCAACCTGAAGTGAAGCTGTTTTACTAGTTCACACCTTGGGAGAACGTAGAAGAGATGAAAATAATGCTGAGTGTAGAACACAGGGCAAAGCTAACTAAGACTGTAAAGGGCAGTGCAGGAGACAAGCTGATAAAGGAGAATGAACAAAAATGAGAGGGGTGGGGAGAGAGAGAAAGAAGGATTAAAGAAACATGGGAATACAAAGGGGCTATAGAGTTTAGGAAGGTGTGTGTTGTTGAAAACAGAGCTTTCCATCCTACACAAGCTGCTGGTCACCTCTGAAAGCTGAATGTTAGCAGCCTGAATCACACAGAAGTGAGTGACATCTGGGTGAAGAACATGGGCTGAATCCATGCATTTGGTTTTTGTTCCCTCCTGTAACCCATAATAGTGTCAAAAAGTTTTTTGTTTTTTTTTTTTAATAAAAGCATAAACCCATAAAGAAAGTCACCATAAAAGGGGAGCCAGTCACATTCAGAAAGCAGAAAACAGATGAGTAGGAACTAACTCAGTAAAGATCTGCAACGGCTAAATTCTAAACCAATAATGAAGCAATACAAGCTCTCAATTCTCCAAAGGCTGAGAACTTAGCAGAAAAGACCTGGGAAAGAAATGGTGAAGACAAAGCAAAACAGAGGAGAGTCAGAGAGTCCATTTAAAAAGCAGTTAATTCTTCCTAAATTCCAAATTCCACTTGTCTGTTTTGTTCTGGTCCACATGGCGCTCATCTCCCCAAACCCTCTATGCTGAAGACACATGGGATGCCTGGAGAGGTGCTTTCTCCTGCTGCTTACTGCTGGAGAGGCCCGTGGATGAAGCATCAAGATCGCTGCTGGAAAGACACTACAACAAACCAACCTAAATATATACTGTTAAAATTATGTTTTTAAAGGCAATTAGTTTTCCTGATAACTTCTATCCATTTCATACATTCTCCCTTGGAAGAAATGGAGCTTTAGACTCTTGAGAAATTAAGGATAGAGGTTCAGTCAACCAAGAGAAGCCAGGTATATTGAAAGAAGTGCTGTACTAAAAATGAGGAAGGGGATGTTAAGTAAACATCATGTATAAATGTGGAGCTTCCCCCAGTCTTCTCTCCCCCCTTAGCACCCAGAACTCTGGCAACCAGGCCTGCAAGATCTTTCTTTGGCAAAAGTGACCAACCAGAGAGAAAAGACCTGAAACCACTGACACATCAAATACCTCCAAACCACACAGGACAAATCACTCTCTACTGCAGGTTCTACATTCAGATATGAAACCAAAAGTCCCCCATACCCCAACTCATGCACCCACAAAACCAGTGAGTTTTTTAGTGGCCCACTTTTAAATACAAAACAACAGAGGATTCTGAAATGTCTGAGGAAAACCTCTATCATGAAACACAGTCAAAACAAACAGAAAACAAAACTAAGAAGGGGAGAAGGACAACCTCTAATACCTCAGAGAAGAAAAAGCATTGCATACATGAACACAATCAGAATGTTTTTAAAGTAAATGGAATACACAGAAAGAAAAGGGCTCTTAGAAATAAAGATGTAACAGGAGGTAAGTTAAAGGTTATAACCATTCATAAGCTTCAAAGAAGTACTTGAGGCTTCAAACTATTGACTGCACTATAGACAAAAAAAAAAAAAAAAATTAAAGAAAAAACAGAAAGACTGTACAAAAGCTGAGGAAATGGATATGACATACAGACCTGTGCTATTAAAACTTTCTGAAAGAAAATACTCTTATGTAGAAAGCAGGATGGAATGCCAGGAGATGAGCGGGCAGCATCAAGGATAGACTATATCTGAACACTTCCACATGTAGAGTGAGAAGGTAGAGACTGATGTGAAAGGAATATGGCAGCATGATGGTGTTCATTAGCTGGGTGGTATCTGGCATCTGGTGAAGTTTAACCAAGAGGACAAGCACACCTTTCTGAGACGGAAAGCTAGGGAAAGGTCAAGGGATATGGTCCTAATGGGAAAAAAAATTCAAGAGGGGTTAAGAGGAAGGGCTAAAGGGCCAGACCTTCCAACGAAGGGCAGACTTAGGGTAAACACAAGGAATGAGAAGATTTCAAGGACCAGTGATTACCCTGCATTTAACCAGCTGTCATTCTGTAGGCATTGAACATTTACCTGGCAAGGGCTAACCAAAGAGGACACAGAGATGAGTGAGGCACCAGCCCAGTCCTGAAGTAATTTATGTACTGTGTGTCAGGGGAAGTGACAGGTGAGATGGGTAAACAATTACAGTAGAACCTCTGTAAATTGACCACACAGTGACTGTAACAAACTGGTCAACATACAGAGGTGGGCAACAGTAAGGAATTAGGCCTTAGTACATGTGGTACTTGTCCAGTCTATGAAAATTAGGTCAATTTAAGGAGGTGGTTGATGTAGGGAGGTGGTCAACTATGGGGGTTCTACTGTAAATAACAGTGCCTGTAGAACAATCCTAGATGTGGTCATCAGATTCTTCAGTGAGGTAAAAAGTGAGGGTAAGTTTGAACAGGCAAAACAGGACGCTAAAGGAGCCTAGGGCAATGGCACAAACTGGATAGAGAAGGAAAGTGACGGAGGGACTCAAGTTATCCCTGAAAGGAGTGAGCAGCCAGCAGGTACTAGGGAGCCAGGTGGAATGGCATGATAGGAAGAAAATTTATGAGGCAAAAAATGAAAACAGCATATAACATGAAGAAAATGTAGATCTTATCTCCTCGCCCTAATTTATTTTCACAGATCTAAACATAGTATGTTAGGGCAGGATGTAAGAGATACAAGGCACATTAAATGATGTGTAAGGAATGGAAATGGCAACTGAAAATTGCTAGATGATAGTGAAAATTTAAATATTACCAACCTTGACTGATCTGCAGAGTTTCTGCCATTACTGGGTCAATTTGCAGTCGGGATAATAATTGCCTCTGTTGCGTTCCTAGAACATAAATTTTAAAAATTCACTAAGCTTAATAAACAAACAATACCAGAAAGTATTTCCCAGAAATTAATCCTGTTGGGTTCTTAAGTGAAAGTCTCACTTACAGGTTCAACAATGCAATTTAGGAGTATTTATAGACCAAAGATATATCCTGTAAGGCAAAAAGCTATACTCAGGCTTAAATCAACAACTGCAATGGAGGACATTCCTGGAAGTAATGTCTGTGGGGAAGTAAAGGTAAAAGCATGGAAAAGCCGGGGAGGGTGCCTGGTGGACTAGCAGCTCACATGCTAAACATGATAAGCAACCTCACCATCACCTGAGCTCTTATCATTCTACCTACTCCTCCACCTTTACAATTCCCAAAACAAAGCACTAGAGAACTATGTAATCATGGAGTTCCTAAAAGACAAACTATGGGATTGAATGGATGCAAAGGAAATACAATACTCAGCTCAGAAGTCAGGCCATGAAAATAATTGTTTGGATCTCCAGAAAGAAAAAGACAGCTCCCTATGCTCAACTGTAGTTTTTGCCTCCCCCCACCCCCCCAAGAGGCTCACATCTGTGATACCAGCACTCAGCACTTTAGGAGGCTGAGGTGGGGGCATCGCTTGAGGCCAGGAGTTCAAGACCAGCCTGAAAACATAGTAAAATGCTGTCTCGACAAAAAATTTAAAAATTAGCCAGGTGTAGGGGACTATAGTCTCAGCTTCTTAATAAGTGAAGGCAAAAGGACTGCTTGAGCTGAAGGGTTTGTAGTGAGCTATGATGGTATCACTGCACTCCCAGCCTGGGCAACAAGCAAGATATTATGTCCAAAAATAAATAAATCAGTATTTTTTAAAGAGAGTACTTAATACTTTTTAAACAGATTGATAATATTAATTTCTAATCATATTCCTAGTAGTCATACTGGGCAAAACAGTGACAAACAACTGATTTTCTCAATCTTCAATTCGATAAGCTCCTTAAGAATGGAAGAATGTCACACTTCTCTGTATCCTCCTCCCATCCCCACAAAATGCTTAGCAGGCATCAACTTGTTCACTTAGAAGAAAAATGCTGCACTATGTTGTATGAAGGAAAGTAGTAAGGCTCCAAATGCTGAAGTATTAGTAAGATGCCTACATGCTAACTTCTAGTACATCTATCACAACTGGTTTCACAAGGACAGGCTCTGCTTCCTTAGTGCAACATCTAAGTGGGCAATCTCTAATCAAGTACCATGTTTCATTAAAAGGTGCTTTTAAATTTCAAAAGCTATATTCAATTTGAAATTTTATCAGCTATTTTCCTTTACTATCTCATTACTCTTTAGTAGTGTATCCAAAAGAAAATGAATTCCTTCTTAAAGTATCACAGCATAACACAAATCCAGAGGAAGAGACCTGCAACTAGATGTCATTTCGGTCAGGTTGTATTCCTGTGGGGCAGTATGGGAAACTGACATGTTAACAGATTATAAAAGAATGCTCTTCCAGTCCAGACAGGTTTATATACCACAATAATTCTCTTTAACATGAACAGCAAATAATGAAAGAATTATACATTTTGAAATACCAGTAATTTCATACAGATACATACAAGGGAATCATTCTCTCACATTTCCAGTTTTGCTTCATCTCTCTATACTTTTCAAAAATAATATTTTAGAGAGCTCTAGTAAAGAGAATGAAATTCTGATAAATTATAGGCTTCTAAACTGAAATTCTGTAGAGTCCAAATGTGTCATTAAAGGTCTGTGAAAAATTCAAGTTTTCTATGAAGACAGATTAAAGGATAAGTACCTATAAGATGTTGTATGCTAAGAGTTTACCTTTCTCAATGTTTCTAAGGAAGCCAATTATTTTTACATCAGTAGCCCTTGACTGTGATTCAAAATCTACTTCCTCGTGAAGATCTTCAAACTGTTTGTTGCATTCAGATGTTGATGTTGAATATTCATTCATTTTAACCTCCAAAGATGAAATTTTAGCTTCATTCTGTGACACTCTAACATTTAGATCAAAAAGATTTGCTTCCACTGTCAAAATTGCTGCTTTCATTCCTTTAATTTCATTTATATCAGTTGATATCTTCCTTAAAAGATGGGAAATGTTGTCCAGCTCATTCAGTGAACAAGAGGAACTTGCTACAGAACCTAAATCAACTGGCTCCGGTGAAAGAAAAATTGGTAGAGACGGTGATGGAAACCTTGAAGACATTTTCGTAAAAAATTCTCTCTCCCCCCTTAATATTTGGTAATTTTTCCTTCACAGTCCATTAAATTGTTTCATCAAAAGTAAAAACCAGTGATCTGTTACCTTAAGTATTAAGAGTGAATAACATTTGAAAACCTACAATTGAAAAGATACGGTTGTACATTTCTAGAGTCAGTCCTCAAAACTAAATTTAAAAACGCTACACACACCAGACCAATTATGTCTTCACTACAACAAAGAAGACGTAATACATAGCCCCTTGTGTCCTCTATATATAAGTCCTACTTATAACTGCTCTCCAAATAAACCCTATTATTACATACAAAATCATCCTGACTTCTGATTGGCTAAAAACAGACATGTGACACACAAAGAATTTTTCTATTATTTACTTCATATGACAAGTGCACTGAAAAGTTGCATCATAACCCAACATCATCATTATTTTCTTTATCAATGATAAGTGTTTCTCCTTTCATCAATTAAACTATAACTTTCAAGCTTCAGACTCTTTTTTTTTTTTTTTGCAGATAAATAAGAATTTATTAAAGTCAATTGTTTTCAACAATACAAAAACGAAATATTAAGGCATTTTGTACTTCCATCCTGGTTTATGCAGCAAAGAGAAATGTAGGTGAGAGCCAACACTAATCAAATGTTTTCCAAAATATTTGGCATTTTGACTTTATATTCTCCTAGTCTACATACCATTAAAAGCTCTTATCAAACATCTTGACCCAAATCAAGAGAAAAATATAAATAGACACCAATTCACTAAAGGAAAGCAATTCACTCTTGAAAAATCAAAAGGAATTACAAAAAGTACCATGTATGAAGTTCAAATACTAGTATTTAAATTTCTCTGAAGCAATTTATGGTTCAGTAATTAAGCAAAAGAAGAGATGAAGACTTTATTTCAGATGAGACGCCTATTAAAATGGCTCATGCTCGGGAGTAACTGTTCAGTCAGCATTCTACTCCATTGGAAGACAGTCTGAAAGGGCTTCATACTCCTTTAAAAAATACCACATCCACTAGAATAAGATCACATAAATTAACACTGGTTATTTTTTGTCATATTTGTCCATTTATAAAGCTCAAAAAGCTTTTTAAAATATATTAAACAGTAACATTTTTACCTTTTATTAAGACAAGTTTGTGAAAATAATTTAATACAACCAGCTCTCTTCATGAACTTTCAGCTTACAACATTTTAAATGTAGGAAACATACAAAAAAATGTTTTATAAAAGCCACCTTGATATCATAAAATAGTAATGACAGATTGTGAACCCAGTTTACTTTGTAAAGAATCTTCTTTCCTTGTCTCAAATTCCAAGCACTATTCATCATCTTTAAAGCCAGTTTTGCTTAAACGCTTGACAACATCAACCTAGTTCCAACCCCGAGGAAGTTCACCATTGTGATCTGTTTTACCTACCACCTTACATTTCTGGGCTGTTGAAAGTTGTTCTTTGTTGTCTTTTTTCTTACTTGATGAGCTTGTATTAGGAGTTTCAACTGAGATTGTACTGCTTGTTGATGTTGCAAAATTAACGGGATGGTGATTCTCCATGAACTGCTCTTAACTGTCCCTGGCATATTCAAACAATGTGTAGGTCATCGCCGTTCCAAGGTTGACTTCCACTGCTTCCTGTAACTTGGCTAATATACTCTGCTTTACAGCTGATGATATGGTGTTGTTAAAAAAAAAGCATTCATGTATATAATTGGAGGTGTTTGGGAATGTTTCTGTCTGGGAAATCTCTATTAAGCAGGCTTTGGGATCACCATTTTCACCTATCCTATATCAAAAAGAAACTGGACTTAATTCTCGGAAACTTTCATCTTCTTCATAAATAGAACATAATGCTTCCAGTTCCATCTCCTGGTCCTCACTGGCACTCATGGAGCCGGCCACCATGGACCGTGTTCGCGACAATGCAGGGAAAGCGAGGACAGTGGCTCCAAAGTCAGGGCGGCACTCACGGACGCAAATCCTGGGTGCCCCAGCTCTTGGCAGCGCTCAGCAATAGGAGTGGGGCTGCCAGCCCCGATCCAGAAGCCGCTGCAAGTAGTGTGCCCGGGAACCTCGGGAACAGCAGTCGCTTCAGACTATTTCTGAATTGTTTTATTGTACTTTGAGATTGATTTCTCCTTCAAAACAGTGTATGATAGTACTGACATGGATCCTTAGACCATGATCACAAATAAACCTCTTTAAAAATATATGTAGTAGGCCAGATGTAGTGGCCCATGCCTGTAACCCTAGCACTCTGGGAGGGGACTGCCTGAGTTCATGAGTTCGAGACCAGCCTGAGCAAAAACAAGACCCCTGTTTCTACCAAGACAATAGAAATACTGAGGCAAGAAGCTCACTTTCGCCCAAGAGTTGGAGGTTGCTGTGAGCTATGATGTCATAGCACTCTATCCAGGTTAACAGTTTGAAACTCTGTCTCAAAAGAAAAAAAAAAGTGGTAATAATAGAACTCAACTACAATTAACATATGAATTTAAGGATGGAGAAATGAGAATTGAACTTTTGTTTGATACTAGGTCATTACTAATGTATTCTCAAAAACATTCTCCCATTCTATGGTTTGTCTTTTCTTTTTCCTTTTTATTTTTTTGAGACAGAGTCTCACTATGCCGCCCTTCATAAAGTGCTATGGTGTCACAGCTCACAGCAACCTCAAATTCTTGGGCTCAAGTGATTCTCTTGTCTCAGCCTCAGCCCTGGCCTGGGCTGCTAAACAGGTTCAAACCTGCCAGCCTTGGTGTGTGTGGCTGGTACTGTAACCACTGTGCTATGGGTGCCGAACTTTTTTTGTTTTGATGGTATCCTTTGAAACACAAAAAATTTTAATTTGGTGAAATCCAATTTTTTAAGTCACCTGTGCTTTCAGTCTTTCAGTGTAAGAAACCATTCCCTAATCCTACGTCATGTACATTTATACCTATTTTTTTTCCCTATAAGTTTTATAGTTTTAGCCCTTACATTTACATCTTTAATCCATTTTGAGTTTATTTTTATATATGGTATAAGGGTCAATTTCATTCTTTTTGCATGTGGATAACCAGTTGTCCTGGCACTACCTGTTGGAAAGACTATTCTTTCTCCATTACATTGTCTTGGCACCCTCACCAAAGATCGACATTTTATAAACATTTAGGTTCATTTTTAGACTTTAATTTTTATTCCATTGTTATATACCCATCCTTATGCCAGTGCCACACCATTTTGATTATTACAGCTTTGTGGTAAAATTCAAAATCAAAATACAAGAACCTTTCAACATTGTTTTTCATTGTTCTCGTTATTCTACTTTTATTGTTTTGCTGGTTAACCATTCCCCCTTCCAGTTCTGGCTATTCTAGGTCCCTTTTTATTTCCATATGAACTTTAGAATCTGCAAGTGAATTTCTGTAAAAAGCAACCCAGAATCTCATTAAAGACTGAGTTGAATCTGTAGATCAATTTGGGACTACTGCCATCTTAACAATATCAAAGTCTTCCAAACCATTAATATAGAAAATCTTTCCAAGGCTTTAGTTTGACAAAAGCCGTTTTTTACTTTGGTTTATTCTCCAAGGAACAAACAAGCTGTTCAATATATAGGATGCAAGTTGGTGGTTCACACCACTCACCACAGCCAAAAGTAGTTTTAGAAAGAACTGTACCCTTTGAGTCCCAGATGTCACTCACAATAACAAAAGCTAAGTGCTAGAATTTATGTAATAAGAATCTTTATTCATTTCTCCTCCGTATCTATAAGTTAACTGTAATTAATCCAAATTTATAGGCAGAAAACAATCGGTAAAATTGCAAAATGAGAATTTAGATTCACACAGAATTTTTCAGAGCACCAACTGCTGGGTAACATGTAGCAGTAACATCAAAAGCAGCCTATCTTCAGCCAGCACCACCTGCAAACCAGTTAGTCCACTAGAGGGCAGCAAACAACCCCAATGAGAAAAGTAGGACAGGAGTCTGAGAGAAGCAAGTACTTAAAAATAGCACTTTTGCTGCTTCCTGCATTAACTTAAGCAAAGACTTAAGTGCCTAGCCCAACTTAGGTAAAGACTCTTTCACAGATTCCAATATAAATATCCATCCTCAGAGAAAGTTTATGTACTTTAGCATTTACTCCTTATGTTAACTTTGAGGTAAGTACTACTGTTAACACTGCTTGTAGAATAGAAAACTGGGACAAAGAAAGGTTAATTTAGACACTTTAGGTAGTCTGGGTCCTTACCTATAATTACTATGTTGTTATGCCTCCTTCTGTGATACATTAAGTAGAGTAAAACATGTCACAAAGAACTGTGTGGTATAGTTTTTATTTTCTATGCCTATTTATGTGTGTACATAAATAATCATATAATAATACTTTATATAATAGTGTTTCCCTTCAAGGAAGGCAATGCACAGAACAAAGGAGAGGGATTGTCCTCATTTTCTCTGAATATAAAAGCTCTTCTTTTCATAGTAATATCTTTCGTAGTATTTGCAGCCCAACATAATATATCAAGCATAGGTATTTTAAAAAGTAAAGAATTTGAAAAAGACATAAGTCTCAAAATACAACAGTGGTTTCCAAATTGAATTTCTAAATTATCCACTGAGGTGCAGGAAGAAAATACAAGAAATTCTACTGTATTAGAAATACTTGTATCTCAGCTCAGTGCCTGTAGGTCCGCAGCTAAGGCGCCAGCCACATACACGAGAGCTGGTGGTTTCCAATCCATACCGGGCCTGCCAAACAACAATGACAACTGCAACAAAAGAAATAGCCAGGCATTGTGGCAGGCGCCTGTAGTTCCAGCTACTTTGGAGGCTGAGGCAAGAGAAGTGCTTGAGCCTAGGAGTCTGGGATTGCTGTGAGCTGTGACGTCACTGCACTCTACTGAGGGCGACATAGTGAGACTCTGTCTCAAAAGAATCAGATGGGTAAGTACCTTCTCAGCATAAACAATGGAAGTCTCAAGACCATTATCTTGCCTTCAAAGTTTTCAGAAAAATGATGTGAATGTAGATTTCTATATTTAGCCAAAGTATCAAGGATAGCTTCAGATTTGCAAACATTGAGAAAATTTTACTCCCATAATCTTTCTTATGAGGTTTCTTCATGATGTAATTACAAAATGGAAAATGCACCAAAAAAAACAAAAACAAAAACAAAAACAAAAACAAAGTGGGATGTGAGAAATGTAGAGCAAACTCAGGAGAGGAGTACATCCTACGACAAGGCCTTGAAGCAGGCCTCGAGAACAAATAGATCAGAAAAGGAAGCAAAAGGAAGGCACCTAAGAAAAAAGGGGAACCCAAAGACTCAAAAGTAAAGAATAGTAGACTTTTAGACTATGGTACAAGTAGGAAATGCAAAAAGGTAAAATAAGATATAGGAACCTAAGGCAAACAAAAATTTGTAAGAGGGGAAAATATGAAAACATTTCTAAAGAATTCCTACAAAAAACTGTACAAGAGAATGTAAATTTGGCTAATAACATTTATTTAGTCTTTAATGCTTTTTGCTTTTCTACTTTTAGAGCTAATCTACTATAATACACTTAGGTAAAAAAACAGAACAAAACTATAAATGTGATCTCAACTTCAACAATATAAAAATTACATGGGTAAGTGTATTCATGGAGCCAAAAAAAAGTACAGATGACAGAATTTAGAAGACAGAAGAAAGAAGGAAGATACAAGAATTAAAGGCAGGGTGCAATGAATGGCTCATGACTACTTGGGAGGTCAAGATAAAAAGAGGATTATTTTAAGTCTAAGAGTTCAAGGTTACAGTGAGGTATGATGGCACCACCACACTTCAGCCTCAGCAACAGAGTGAGACTCTGCCTGTGAGAGGAAAAAAGTAGAATCACAGGACATATCTTTCGGCAATCAAAATATGCCAAAATCGAAGGCTCAAATACATTGAAACAGTTAATCAGACAAGAAATATTAATTTTTAGGTGTATTACTTGAAACTATAAAAATAACCAAGAAATGAAGTAAAAAGTGGTTTTACATAAGCTTAGAAGAATGTTAGATCCTGACACATCATAGCAAGAAATCAATAGATATCATCCATAGCTAGTAAATAAAAAAAATTAGTATATTATTACAGACATGGGAAAAAATTAAAGGATTGAAAGTGGTGGCTTCAGGCCAGGTGTGGTGGCTCACACCTGCAATCCTAGCACTCTGGGAGGCCGAGGCAGGTGGACTGCTTGAGCGCAAGAGTTTGAGACCAGTCTGAGCAAAGGGAGACCCTGTCTCTACTAAAAATAGAAAAACTAGCTGGGCATTGTGGTGGGTACCTGCAGTTCTAGCTACTCGGAAGGCTGAGGCAAGAGGATCTCCTGAGCTCAAGAGTTTGAGGTTTCTGTGAGCTATGACGACACAGCACTCCAGCCAGAACACAGCTTGAGACTCTGTCTCAAAAAAAAAAAAAAAAAAGTGGTGGCTTCTGGGGAGTAGAAGCAATGAGTGGAGAAGAATGAAGCAAGGAATACTGCTCTTAATTTTTATGCATGTTATGTATGTATGTATTTTTGGAGACAGAGTCTTACTCTGTCACCCTGGAAAGAGTGTCATGGCAAAACTCACAGCGATCTTAAAACACCTGGGTTCGAGCAATCCTCCTGCCTTGGTCTCCCAAGCAGCTGGGACTAGATACCTGCCACAACGCCCAGCTCGTTTTTCTATGTTTAGTAGAGATGAAGTCTCTGCCCTTGCCCAGGTAGATTTTGAACTCTTTTTTTTTTTTTTTTTTTGGGGGGGGGGGCCAGGGCCAGGTTTGAACCAACCACCTACGGTATATGGGGGCGGTGCCCTACTCCTTTGAGCCAAAGGTGCTG
>CAUYPK010054342.1:0-15451 GCA_963574355.1 Loris lydekkerianus | reverse complement strand
GATTTCTTCTGTATTTACCTTTTGGATTTTGTAAAACAGAAGTTTAAGACCACAAGTTTGGAAGAAGGTTACATATTTCAAACACAAATAGATGGGGCTCTGAAAGATTTGTATCTCTGTGCTTGAACTTGAATGGCCTTAAACCTGTTTCAGCTTTAACAGTAGCATTTTACTTGGGCAATATTTGCCCTCTCTGGTGTAACTTATGGACGCTAGTGCTTAACAGCTCCCCATGAAGCTCAGTTCTGTAGTTTTAGAATACTTTTTGTTGAGGATGTGAATGAAGTGTGCATGTGCATCGACTGTTGAATTCACTTTTGTGCCATTTTTGTAAATATAATAGTTTTGCACAACCTCAAAAAAAAAAAAAAAAAAAAAAAAAAGAATCTGAACTCCTGGGGGACAGGCCTCCAGACCTCAGAGTGAGAGTAGAGGGGAGTGCTGGGAACTCAGAGTTGCAGGTAGAGAATATATACAGTTTTATGCCTGGCAGGAGAATTCCATGGCACCCTAGTAGGGGAGATAGGTCCAGTTTTTAGAGGGTCTCTCCCGTGGAGTGTAGTGGGAGGACCTTTGAACTCTGCCCATTTATTTGTGGGGCACTCCGAGCCGTTCTCATGGGGGAGGGGACTCCTGTCCGCTTGGTGATGGATTTTGTACTTTTTGTTTGTATCCTTGTGGTCGCAGCTCACCTCAGCAGGGTTGATGTGCGTTCTTCAACCTTCTCTCTGGGTGCAGCTCAAATCCACCAGGTTACTTCCTAATTTTTTGTCCTTTAACTCTCCTTCTGGACGGGAGCCTCTGTGGAAAGCTGGCTTCAGTCAGCCATCTTCTTATTCCCTAAATAATTTTTTGAGAGATAGTTGTTCACAAAGAAATGTGAACAAATTTGAAATAATTTGGATGTACCTTCACAATCAAAATAAAACAAGAAGTGCCAAATTGAAATGTCAGAGATATCTACTGCCAAACACAATATGTAAGGAAATCAGACATTTCATTCTCAGTAACACATGTGAGTTGATGTTGTCACAGAGAGGCTGTGGTCTTGTCCAAGGTCACGCAGCTAGTAGCCCAGCTACAGTTAGGACTGAATCCAGGCAGTCTGGTAAGGAGCACCTAACCTCTCAACTGTCCTACCACCAGCCAGAAGAATGATTCTCCCAGCACACCCCCCCAAATCTGCAGAATAACCCAGTACTCTGGCCTCTGCCGTGCTGTTTGGGACCTGCCTAAACTTGTCAAAATGAGCTATTATTTTCTGATATCACCACAGAGCACCTGGATAAATCCTGGCAACAATATATTTTTCTTTTAATTGTTTATTAGAGAGTTCTGATATACAGGCAAACTGCAAGGTCTTAGGTGTCTTAAAAGATGTGGAATGGGCACCCAATAATGTGTATGATAGTCAGTTACATTTTTCTAATTTGCTACATCTTCACCCAGGATACAATGACAAGTTACTCCTAAACTCAAGTGGCTACGTTGTATCATAAATGAGCCCAAAAATGTTCTGTCTCTCTCATTAACATTTCCTGGCTTGACACTATGCTAGTCACTAAGAGGACACCAGTGGATCTGATATGCTTTCACCTGGCGATGAATTCAGTCTCTTGGAAAGATTCAATGCAAACAATAGTTGTGGTCTACCATGGTGAGTGGTGCTGTAAAACCCTGTCAATTTGCTTCAGGGACAAAAAGAAAGAGAAAAGAGCTCTTGTGAAGGCAGCTGAAAAAGAGGCCCAAAGGAGAGATTGGAGCAGATTGTAAATGGCTGAGCAGGTTGGTCAGGCTGATGGGAGTTGGGGGCACACTGGCAGGGTCTAAACAGGGGCATGCTTTTGATTAGGAAGACCAGCCCTCTGTGTGCATGGAGGGGAGGCTGGAAGGGAACAGGACTTGGAGGGAGAAAACCAATTAGGAGACAGCAGCATAGTCCAGACAGGAGAAGAGGGTTAAACTCAGGCAGAGCCACTGAAGATGGAAAGAGAAACGAGTCTGGGGCGGGGAGTGAGAGGGGGAACGGAGGCAATGAAAACAGGGATTTTGTTTTTTCTTCCCTGTGAGATTCACCTGTGTTTCAGATTCGTTTGCCATAAAACTTTGTCTCTGATTCAGATCGTGACCAAAGCATCACACAGACCTGGGTTTTGAGTTAAGTGAGTTCAGGCTTCTGTGAAATGCTAGTCAGACCAGAAGATCAGAGTTTAAATCCAGCCTGTCTGGTCTTGAGCAAACCTTTTGCATTTTCTGAAACTCAGTCTCATCGTGTGTAAAGTGAGAACTATAGCATCTACCTCTGCATTTTATGGCATAAGCTAACCTGGGTGCTAAGATGGTCTCATACATTGTTATCTTTCCTAATAAGAGCAGCAGCCTCCCACATTTCCTGATCAAGTCCTGTGTGCCAGGCATATGCATTAATTTACCTAATCCTCACAACAGCCTTAGGAGATGAGTTAAAGAGACTGTGGCAGAAAAGATGGAGTAACCTGCCAACTTCTCACAGACTGGCACCACTAGCCAAGACTCCCTTTTCTTTCCACAGATCCATCTTGGATCCCTTGGAGTCTTTTCTTACTAGAATGCTGTGGGAAGGGCTGTGCCAATGGACCACACAAGGTCTCCCTAACTTCAAGTTTCAGGGAGTGACTAAGCTTGTGATTGGTCTAAGTGCCTTTATACACAACGCAATGGACAACTTATACAAACTGGTCCACCCCCTCTGAGACTGACTACTAAAGGGAAATGCATTCCTAAACACACACAGACTTACAACCAAACAAACAAGATGTTCTTCTTTCACTTGGCGCCTGTAGCACAGTGGTTACAGTGCCAGCCATACATACCAAGGCTGGCAGGTTTGAATCCAGCCTGGGCCAGCTAAACAGTTATGACAACTGCAATAAAAAAAGAGCTGGACGTTGTGGTGGGCACCTGTGGTCTCAGCTACTTGGGCGGCTGAAGCAAGAAAATCGCTTACGCCCAAGAGTTTGAGGTTGCTGTGAGCTGTGATGCCACAGCACTCTATGGAGGGCAACATAGTGAGACTCTATCTCAAAAAAAAAAAAAAAAAAAAAAAGGAAAAAAAGAAAAGAGAAAGGATGTTCTTTTATATTCTCTTTTTGGATAATGGGTGTCCATTCTCCTTCCCTATGCATAACTAACAGGGGCTCAAGTGACTCTTGCCTAAACACAGGTCTACAGTTTTGTTTACTGACTATAGAAGTGTTAGAAGCTTCTCTCTTTATGTCTAAAGCAGCAGTTCTCAACCTGTGGGTCGTGACCCCTTTGGGGGTCTCCTGCATATCAGATATTTACATTATGATTCATAACAGTAGCAAAATTAGTTATGAAGTAGCAACGAAAATAATTTTATACTTGGGGGTCACCACAACATGAGGAACTATATTAAAGGGTCAAAGCATTAGGAAGGTTGAGAACCACTGTTCTAAGGACTCTATGAAAGGCCAGGTGCAAAATCAAAACCACCCTGAGATATCATCTAACCCCAGTGAGAATGTCCCACATCACAAATCTCAAAAATGCAGATGCTGGCGCAGATGTGGAGAAAAAGGAACACTTTCCCACGCTGGTGGGACTGCAAACTAATATAACCTTTTTGGAAGGAAATATGGATAACCCTCAAAGAACTCAAACTAGACCTCCCATTTGATCCTGCAATCCCGTTACTAGGCATCTACCCAGAAGGAAAAAAAATCCTTCTACCATAAAGACACTTGCCCTAGACTGTTTATTGCAGCTCAGTTTACAATTGCCAAAAGGTTAAAACAGCCTAAATGCCCACCAACCCAGGAATGGATTAGCAAGCTGTGGTATATGTACACCATGGAATACTATTCACACATTAAACAAGATGGAGATTTTACATCCTTTGTATTAACCTGGATGGAAGTGGAACATATTATTCTTAGTAAAGCATCACAAGAATGGAGAAGCATGAATCCTACATACTCAATTTTGATATGAGGAAATTAATGACCTAGTACATGGTGGGGGTGGGTGAAGGGGAGACCAGAGGGAGAGAGAGAAGGAGGGAGGGTGCTGGGGGAAAGGAAGAGCAGAGAGAGGGAAGGAAGGAGGGGACTGGGGGGTCTCAGTGTGTGACACACCTTTTGGGGGCAAGACACTATTATAAGAGTGACTTTACCTAAGAAATGCAATCAGTGTAACTTGGTTTCTTATACCCCCAACAAATCCCCAACAATAATTTTAAAAAAAAGTCTGGGTGCGGAGGCTTATGCCTGTAATCCCATCACTTTGGGAGGCTGAGGAGAGTGGATTACTTGACACTGGGAATTCAAGACTAGCTTGGCAACATAGTGAGACCCCCATCTGTACAAAAAAAAAAAAAAAAAAAAATTTAAATAGCCAATCATGATGGTGAATGCCTGTAGTACCAGCTACTCAGGAGGCTTAGGGAGGAAGATTGCTTGAGCCCAGGAATGTGAAGCCACAGTGAACTAGGATCACACAACTAGTATCTATCCTGGGTGACAGATGAGACCCACTCTGCACTAAACATTTTTTAAAGATGCTATTACATACATTATGGCCATTAGGAGTCTTCTCCTATACCAAGTAAAAGCTTCCCACAACACACTTTAGGATGAGCTAAGGGGCTCACAAAGACCTATGTAGTGTCTTGAAAGTCTTCTTGTGGACTTTTTTCAGGAGGTTGATGAATTTTCTGAACTGGACAGAAAGAATCTGAGGGTAAACCTGCTATTAACAGAAACCGCTTCACAAAACAGGAAGTACCAGTACCGATCCTCAGCAAGACCAGAACACTACAGAAAATCAGAGGTGCCTTAAAGTAAAACCAGGAGAGGGGTGGCAGATTTAGCAAACACAAATTCAGGACACCTAGTTACATCTGAATTTCAGATAAACAATCAACAATTCAGTGGCTCATGAGTGTAATCCCAGCATTTTGGGAGGCCAAGGCAGGTGGATTGCTAGAGCTCAGGAGTTTGGGACCAGCCTGAGCAAGAGCAAGACCCCATCTCTAAAAAATAGCCAGGTATTGAGGCGGGCCCCTGTAGTCCCAGCTACTCGGGAGGCTGAGGCAAGAGAATCACTTGAGCCCAAGAGTCTGATGATGCCACAGCACTCTATCCTGGGAAACAAAGTGAGACTCTGTCTTAAAAAAAAAGAAATCAGAAATTTTTAACACATGCACATCTCATGCAATATTTGGGCCATACTTTCTCCAAAAGAATTATTTATTATTTACTTGAAATTTATATCTAGCTGGGCTTCCTATATTTTATTCAGGAACCCTAATCTTGAGGTGTAAACATCATTAGAAGCAAATCCAACTCCTAAGAAGGCAAACGTCAAAGGTACTGAAGACGTCAACAGTTAAAATACATCCGGCTGCTACAAACTGACCAAACGTCAAGGCAGTTGTTCTTAATCCTGATTACACATTGGAATTAGCTGGGAAATTAAAAAAAAAAAAGAAAAGAAAAAGATACCCCTGTCTACCCCTAGGGTTTCACATTAAATTGTTGTGGGGTGGGATCTGGGTGATGCTAACGTGTTGCAGGGGTGAGAAGAACTCCTTCACGTGAAGAGCTGTCTATACCTACCCATTCAGCAAAAAAACTCGCTGAAGTGGTGAGCAACCAAATGAGCCTTACCTACTTTACTCTCAATTATAAGGTTCCTAAAACTAATCACTCGCAGTGAATTCACATTGAAAATAGCCCCGAATGTACTAACAACAATTTAGCATATAGACAGATTTGGCTTACTTATAGTTCTCATTATCCAAGTAACATTCTAATTACACCCACTATGGAGAACCAGTCTTAAGGAACTATTCAGAAATCCAGATGATTATTTATGTACCAAGGTGCTAATCATAGTAGATACAAAGAAAAATTAGCATTTGTATTAAAAATACAATAGCAGGAAAAGGCCTAAACAAATTTTGATACAATTATGTTGAAATATGACAAAGGCAATGAAATCATTTTTCATAAAAATATTGAATTCTGAGTAAAAATACTGACAATATGATTTAAGAAGCAGAATATAAAACTGTACATACTTTAGAATTTTTATAATTAAACATGCAGAAAAAAGATAGACATGTTTTACAATACCAGTTTTACAAATACCCAGTATTTACTTCTGGGCTGGGTGTGGTGGTTTATACCTGTAATCCTAACACTCTGGGAGGCCAAGGCAGAAGAATCACTTGAGGTCGGGAGTTCAAGACCAGCCTGAACAAGAGTGAGATGCCATTTCTACTAAAAGTGGAAAAATTAGCCAGGTGTGACAGGTGCCTGTAGTCCCAGCTACTCAGGAGGATGACAGAGGAGGATTGATTAACCCCAGGGGTTTGAAGTTGCTGTGAGCTAGGCTGATCATGGCAACCCTAGCCTGGGCAAACCCTAGCCTGGGGTCCCACTGGGGGGGCTAAATAGACAAATAACCACACCACCCTGGCAATGACTAGACAAAATTGAGTTTGGTCGTCACGGCTACATTAGGCATATCTTTGCCAAAAGTGGGGGCTGTGAACTAAAAATAAAATCCTAAACTCTCCACTAACGGTAAAGACCCATCTGGCCTAAGAGGACCTCAGAAAAACCTTCAAACTGAGTTCCAGCCGGGCATGGTGGCTCACATCTGTAATCCTAGCACTCTAGGAGGCTGAGGACAGTAGATCACTTAAGATGAGGAATTCAAGAGCATCCTGAACAAGAGTGAGACCCCCATCTCTACTAAGAATAGAAAAATTAGAGGGGTGATGTGGTGGTCACCTGTAGACTCAGGTACTGGGGAGCCTGAGGCAGCCTGAGGCAGGAGGATCACTTGAGCCCAGGAGTTTTAAGTTGCTGTGAGCTAGGCTGAGGCCATGGCCCTCTAGCCTGGACAACAGAGACTCTGTCTCAAAAAAAAACCCCAAAGACCCTGAGTTCTCAGCCATGGTGAAGTGTCAGGTGTATAGCAGAATTACACATGCACATGTTTTCTTTCCATAAATGTTCATGAGTCTTCCTATAGCTTGTTAAATATAGATGCCTAAATATTTAGGCATCTCTCTCAGATAAAATCTGATCTTTTTGTCTGTTATACCTGAGGCGAGTGGAATAGAGAAACGCCCAGCACACTGAGTCCAAAGGAAGCAGGGGTCCTTTATTGGCCAACATCAAGAGTGTACTTACACCTCAAAGTCTCTTGACGCAGGGGTACAAATTTTTTATAAGATGCTTTCGGTAGGGGAGGGCAAGTCCTTAACAAAAGCCAAGTTTCATAAAAGCCAACACCTGCAACGTTAAATCTCTAGGGTAAGGGGAGTGCTTACAAGGGAGAGCTGTGGTTTCACAGGATAAACCACAGCTAAACGTTTTTGCTAAACTTTGCAGCTTTCAGCTGAGCTTAAAGGAGAAGTGTTGAAAGCCATTAGCAAAATGGAGTAAGTCTAGCTCTACGTACAAAATGGAGTAGGGCATTACATGTCTTGCCCTTGAAATATTGAAATTTATAATCTGGCTTGTGGCTGAAACTGATAGGTGTCAACAATGAATCCAGAACTAGGTTGTAGTGGAGATGTTCAGGCTAGGTTTATTGAACAGGCAGGGTGGCTCACCAGGGGAGTACAAAGGTGGTATCTGTGCCCGGAGGCAGTTAAAGACCCCTGTATATGGGGCTGTAGGGGGTGGGCAAGTTCCACAACTTGCCTATAGAGTTAGGGTCTATTGGCACAGTGTTCTTGGGGGCTGGGGCTAGCCAGATCCTTTGCGTCTTTGTCTTGGTGGGGGTGGGGGAGGAGGAGGAGGGAAAAGGGTTTAATGTGTGGTCGCGTTAGGCCCCCAAACAGAAACTGTGTTTCCCAGCCGGCCAGAATCAGAATGACTACTGCGAGCTGAAAACCCTTCACAAGAAGTAAGACTCTTTTTTCCACAGTATAAACCTCATATATGTCTTTTTTTTAGTTGACATGAGTATACATTTTGAATTTTTTTCCTTTCAACATTTTTTAAGTCATGACATTGTCTTCTGGGGATTCCACTGTTTTTAATGAGAATTCAGGCATCATTCTTACCATTACATCCTTAAATGTAGCCGCCCCTTTTCTCCAATGGTGCTTAAGATAGTCTCGTTGGTATTGGTTTCCAACAATTTGACCATGATGTGCTTTGGTGTGGTTTTCTTTGTATTTATGCTGCTTGAGTTTTCCTAAGCTTCTAAGATCTGCAGATTGATCATTTTCTGAATCAATTTTTGAAAATTCTTAGGCATAATTTTTCCAATATTTTTTCAAATATTTTCTCTCTCCTCTCTGTTAGGGACTTCCATTACAAATATATTATATCGTTTGATGTTGTTGTATAGTTCTCTGACACGGTTTTTTTTAACTTTTTTATTTAGTTTAAATTTTATTTTAACATACCTGTCTTGATGGATCAGTCTGGATGTCTTTTATTAATCTATCTTCAAGTTTACTGACCTTTATTTCTGCTCTATTCAGTCTGCTAAGTCTTTCAAATGAATTTTTCATGTCCATACTAGAATTTCCATTTTATTCTTTTGTAGCGTTTCAGATTCTCTGCTGAAATTTCTAATCTGTGGGCACATTTTGCTCAGTGTTTTTATGAACACTTTAACAGGTTGTGATGTTTATCTTAAAGTTTCTGTCTGCTGATTCTAATATGTAGGTCAGGTCAGCAGTTCTCAACCTGTGGGTCACAACCCATAGGAACTGTATTAAAGGGCCATGGCATTAGGAAGGTTGAGAACCTCTGATCTAGGTCATTCCTGATTTTATTGGCCGTTTTTCTCTTAATTGTTCATCACATCTTCCTGATTTTTTTTTTTTTTTACATGTCTTCTACTTTTTGTTATTTTCTAATTTAAAAAAGAAAAAACTGATGGGCAGGTGCACACTGAAGGGTCTCTCTTGATCCTCCTTCCCTGTCCCTGCTGCTGCCAAGGTGTTCAGTAAAGACTTAGAAAGACTTGATGAGTACAAGGAAATCTCCTAAGGAAATCTCTCTACCCTCCTTTCCTGTCCTTAACTTTCATCAGGACATGACCATGAAGTGGGTAAAGACCCAACGAAGGAGAATTGTCATATGGATACCATTTTGCATTTGAGACTTTTGAGAGTCTGAATACATCAAGCCAGCTTATGGAAATTTATTAAAAGTTCAAATGATTTCTCCTTGCATTTGCAAAAAGTCCCCATCTATAATGGGTTTGCTCTTCCATGTGCCAGACCCCTACGATGGAAGCATCCCTGGGTCTCATTTTCCTAGCAAGACCTCTTTCCACTCTGGTATAGAGTTCATTTTAACTTCTTTATCCTCAGCGATCTGGTGTTTTTTAAACAATGATTTTGTAGCTTATCCAACATATAGACATTATTACAGTGAGAGTAATAGTTTCTTGGAAGTTTCTGTAGCCTAACTGGAAGTGAAAGACTTCTTTTTTTTTTTTTTTAACACATTTTGGCCGGGGCCAGGTTTGAACCCTCCACCCTTGGTATACGGGGCCTGCGCCCTGCCCACTGAGCCACAGGCGCCACTCTGGAAGTGAAAGTCTTAATGTTTCTTTCAAAAAGATGCATAAATTTAATATATATGGAGAGTGAGAGTAAAGTTTCTGACATCTGCAGACTATCAGGTTATCCATCTCTCCCCATACCTAGGGACCACATTTAACACTAACTTGTCTCAGAGAAATCAGTCATATCTCTTAGCTGAAGCTATATCCCTGCCAGGAAAGCCCAGAAAGGCTAACGTATCAAATGCCCACTGCTACAAAAACATCTGCTATTATAGTAAAAGACCACTTGTTTTTAAATGGAATGGGGGGGAAATGAAGTGAAAAGAATTTACCTCTATTTCATCAAATTGAATTTCTGATATCACTTAAAATACTCTTTATCCTCATTTCAGTATGTTTTTGCTTCTTTACCCAGACTCCACTGGAACCAAATGCAGAAACCAATTTTAATAACCTGTTGAATCTGAAGAGAGAGTCTGACTTCCTGCTTGCCAACAAACTTGGGCATACCCAGAGCAGCTGCTGTTTCATATGTAGAAGAATAGGAGAGGCAAGGCCCTGACTGCAGGCCCCTTTGCCCCATGATTCTCCTGACACAACAGAGAGTAAAAAAGATGAAACACGAACCTTGCTTCCCCAAGTGTTCGGTTAACTGCTCTAGGCTTCATTACTTAGAAGGATACAATTGGCAGGTTCAACAAGAAATTACCCAAAAATCCATATTTCATTGGCTTTAAATCATTAAGAACTTCATGATCACAAATCCTTGGGACCTCACCTAGAGTGTATATTGCAAGGGTACATGTCAAATTCATTAACAGTAGAGTATAAATGTCTTAACACAATAACTAAGTAAGTGAGGTGAAGGCTATGTTGACAAGTTTGATGTAAGCATTTCAAATTATACATAAAATCAGCACATTGTACCCCATAAATGCATTAATGTATGCAGTTATGATTTAATAAAAAAAAAAAATCTGATAAGGGGCCATGATTCAGGTGGCTTCAGCTGCAGGAGTGTTGAAATGTCTGTGCCCTCCAGGAGCAGAACAATCAGGATTGCAAAGGGTGAAAATACAGTTATAGAATAGATGAAGCAATGCTTAGAAAAAGAAGGACGGTCTGAAAGTGATCATCTCAGCTTATATATTTAGGACTAGAAAGAAAAGAACAGTGTAAACCCAAGATAAATAGAAGAAAAAGGGAAAATGAACAAGAATAATGAAATAGAAAATGCCAAACACTAAAGATAAACCAATTAAACCAAAAGCTCTACCTTTTAAAAATAATAAAATTGATAAACCTTTTACAGCGGTTCTCAACCTATGGGTCACGACCCCTGTTTAACAATGAAAATACATTGCAGCATTAGGAAGGTTGAGAACCACTGCTTCAGACTGATCAAGAGAAAACAAAAATTACCAATATCAGGAGTTAAAGAGGTGATATAACCACATTCTATGAATATTAAAATGACAGAAAGGAACAACATGAATGAATAATAATTTCAATAATTTATGAACACAATGAAATTACCTATTCCTTAAAAGAAGCAAATTACAAAAACTGACAAAAGAAAAAGGAATAATCTAAATGATACTATATATATGAAAGAAATGGAATTCTTTCTGATTTAAAAAAAAAAAAAATCTTTTCACAAAGGAAGCACCAACCCAGACGGCTTCACTGGTGAAGTCTACCAAAATATGTAAGGAAAAAAATAACACCACCAATCTCATACTCGCACTTTCAAAAAATGAGGTGGAGGGAACACGTCCCATAACATTTCATGATGTCGGTATTATCCTGATAAGAAAAACAAAGTCATTCTAAGAAAAGAAAACTACAGATGACTATTTATCATTAACATAAATATTAGCAAATCAATTCTACTCATATACAAAAAGGATAATGCATGCAATTTAGGGTTATCCCAGAAATGCAGAGTCAGTTTAATATTTGAAAAATCAATGTCATTCATGATACTGAAGAGAAAAATCATATTAAGAGATGTTAAAAAACTCTACAAAAACAAACATTTATGAATATTTTAAAAAAAACTCTCATGAAAAGTATTGAAATAGAAGGGGATTTTCTCAACCTAGTAAAGGATGTCTATTTTTTAAATAAATGTATGGCTTCTACATCTGGACAGAGAACTAAGATGATGGAGGAGAGAGAGGATCTAAAAAAAGGAAAAGGAGATTCCACAAAAAGTAGTTCCAGTCCCACAAGAGATTAAAAAAACCCTCATGATCACAAAACCACTTATGACAATGAAAGCTCAAGTTAAGAGATAAAAATTATAGCTAAAAACCTTGTAAGAATCATGAGAAGCGTAGATTAAAACCAAAGAACAATAGAGAGTCAAATAGCAATAAATTATATCTGTAACTCACCACACACATAAATCAAGAAGGAACAAATTAGCAGGCAAATCTATAAGAATGCAATCCATCCTTAATCCCCCAGTCACTCCTCTCAACTTTCCCCAACTTAACCAGAGACTCTGATGAGGCTGTTTTTGAACCAGATATTGAAGGACGTGATGCAGGTAATGGACGTAAGAGGACAAGGATCCACTCCTATGACCCAAACAGCTCCCACTAGGCACCACCTCTGACAGTAGGGACCAGATTTCAACATGAGGTTTGGAAGGAACAAATATCCAAACTGTATCATGTCCTTATGAAAGAGGCTAAGAGAGGCCACTCACCCCTTTGCCATGTGAGAACACAGCAAGAAGGTGAAGGTCACAGCAAGAAGGTCAGAGAGGACACTGACCATAAACCAGAAATCCATCACCAGATACTGAATCTGCCAAAGCGTTGATCTTGGACTTTCCAGCCTCCAAAACCATGAGATATAAATTTCTGTTGTTTATAAGCCACTCAGCACATAGTATTATTTTTTACAATAGCCTGAATAAACTAAGACATGCCTAGACTTGAGAAAAAATGTCTATAAAGCCATTACTGAGACAACTGCAATTTCAATCTGGACTATAGATTAGGTGATAGTATACTGATGTTAAATTTCCAAATTTGGATTGTTGCACTGTGGTTAGGCAAGAGAATGACCTCGTACTTAGCAAATACACAGTGATGAGTTTGGGAGTATGTACTATACATTGAAAGTTCTCCCCTTCTCCCCAGCCTTATGGCCACACGATTTCCCTCCCAACAAACACCATATGTTATTTCGTTCTTAGATATATCTTTAAGAAGTATTTCATGCTTCTACAATCAAATACACAACCTAACATTTCCTTTATATCCAAAGTGAAATGATTCTCTAACCTCTGTTCTGCAACTGGCTTTCTTACTTTCGTTCTGTTTCTCTCTCTCCCCTTCCTCTCTTCTTCCCTTCCCCCTCCCTCCTTTCTCTCTCTCTTCTTTCTTTCTTTTTTTCTTTCAACACAGTCTCACTATGTCACCTGGTAGAGTGCCATGATGTCATAACTTACAGAAACCTCAAATTCTTGGGCTCAAGCCATCCTCTTGCCTCAGCCTCCTGTAGCTAGGACTACAGGCACCTGCCACAACACCTGGCTAGATTTTCTATTTTTAGTAGAAATGGGGTCTTGCTCTCACTCAGGCTGGTCTCAAACTCCTGAGCTCTGGCATTCCACCTGCCCTAGCCACATAGGATGCTAGGATTACAGGCATCATGAGCCACCTGCTCAGCCTTGGCTGTTTTTCTTAATACAGTCATGAGTTGCCTAATGATAGGGTACATTCTGGAAATGTGTCATCATTGATCAAACTTCATAGAGTAATTGCACAAATCTAGATATGATATAGCCTACTACACATGTAGGCTATCGGACATAGCCTGTTCCTCTGAGGCTACAAACTTCTACAGCATGTTACTATACTGAATACTATAGGCAAGTGTAGCACAATGATAAGTATTTGAGTATCTAAACATTTCTATGCATAGAAAGGGTACAGGAAAAATATGGTATAAATGATTTAAAAGGGTATATCTACTAGGGCAGTCCACTATACTCTTATGGGGCCACCATCATCTGTGCAGTCCATCATTGACCAAGAAATATTGCTATGCAGAGTATAACTAAATGTGCATCTTAGAGATCATTCCATATCAAGAGATGAAGTGCTTTCTCATCATTTTTTTCAAGTGCATAGTATTCTACTTAGAGGTATCATAATTTATTTAAGCAGTCCTCATTTTAATGAGTATTTGGCTTGTTTCCAATCTTTTGCTATCCTTTATTAAAATCTGCAAAATAGAAAATTTCTTTATTTTTTGATACTTACTTGAACAATACACTAGAAAAAAATAGACAACTGAGGAAACTTGAACATTGCCTACATATTCAATATTAAAGGAATTATCTCTCCCTCTCTTTTCTTTCTTTCTCTTTCTCTCTCCCTATTTTCTTTCTTCTTTTTTTTTTTTTTTTGTTGGGGATTCATTGAGGGTACAAGAAACCAGGTCACACTGATTGCACTTATTAGGTAAAGTACCTCTTACAATCGTGTCTTTCCCCCAAAAGGTGTGGCACACACCAAGGTCTCACCCTCTCCCTCCTTTCCTCTCTCTGCTCTTCCTTTCCCCACCCCTCCCTCCTTCTCTCTCCATCTGCTCTCTCCTTCTCCCACCCCCACCATGTCATTAATTGTCATTAATTGTCCTCATATCAAAATTGAGTACATAGGATTCATGCTTCTCCATTCTTGTGATGCTTAACTAAGAATAATGTGTTCCACTTCTATGCAGGTTAATACAAAAGATGTAAAGTCTTCATTTTTTTTAAATAGCTGAATAGTATTCCATGGTATACATAGACCACTGCTTCTTAATCCATTCCTGGGTTGGTGGGCATTTTGGCGATTGTAAATTGAGCTGCAATAAACAGTCTAGTGCAAGTGTCCTTATGATAAAAGGATTTTTTTCCTTCTGGGTAGATGCCCAGTAATGGGACTGCAGGATCAAATGGGAGGTCTAAGAGTTCTCTAAGGGTTCTCCATACTTCCTTCCAAAAAGGTTGTATTAGTTTGCAATCCCACCAGCAGTGTAAAAGCATTCCCTTCTCTCCACATCATGCCAGCATCTGCAGTTTTGAGATTTTGTGATGTGGGCCATTCTCGCTGAAGTTAGATGATATCTCAAGGTGGTTTGATTTGCATTTCTCTAATAATTAGGGATGATGAATATTTTTTCATGTTTGTTAGCCATTCATCTGTCTTCGTTAGAGAGGGTGCTATTCAGGTCTCTTGCCCATTGATATATGAGACTGTTGGCCTTTTTCATATGGATTACCGTATATACTCGAGTATAAGCCGAGTTTTTCAGCAAAAAATTTGTGCCGAAAAACCTGAACCACAAAATTTGTGCCAAAAAAAACTTGGCTTATACTCGAGTATATACGGTAATTTGAATTCTCTATAGATCTTAGTTGTCAAGCTTTTGTCTGATTCAAAATATGCAAATATCCTTTCACATTGTGTAGGTTGTCTATTTGCTTTGGTTGTTGTCTCCTTAGCTATACAGAAGCTTTTCAGATTCATTTATGATGGAGAAATTAAATACTTTAGTGACATTCACATGTTGAAGAAATTTGCCATAAGTAAACCAGCTCTCCAGAATATTCTCAGACCTATCCTCCATAAAGACCAGCATAATCCTCCTCCACAAAAGTAAACCCACCCAAAAAATTTTGATCAAATTCCAACTTCCACAGTCACAATAGGATTAAAAATGTCCACTGAACTCTCGAAAGGCTTATCAATATTCTCAATTAATGTGAATGGTTTAAACTGTCCTCTAAAGAGGCACAGGTTGGCTGACTGGATACAAAAACTCAAGCCAGATATCTGCTGCATACAAGAATCGCATCTTACATTAAAAGACAAATATAGACTCAAGGTGAAGA
>CAUYPK010054341.1:0-10622 GCA_963574355.1 Loris lydekkerianus | reverse complement strand
TGAAAGAACAGTATGCAATGTACTCAGCCCTACTAGGAAACTAATGTATGGCTTTCATATGAAAGCTATAACCCAGTTATAATGTAATAATATGGGGAAAGGTGAGAGGGAGGGTTGTGAATGTTGCAGATGGGCTAAGGGAGGATGATTGGTGGTCCACACCTAGGGTTCATCTTGGAAGGGTGCAGGTGAAGTTTACTAATTGTAGAGTATAATTGTTTGAACACAATAATTAAGAAAATGAAATGAAGGCTATATTAACCAGTTCAGTTAAAATATTTCAGACTTTATATGGAAACAGCACATTGTATCTCATGGTTGCATTATTGTACACAAAAAAAAAAAAAAATAGAAAAAAATTTCTTTCCAACTTAAATGTTACAAAGCACATACACGTCATTTCTAAGACTGGAGCATTTAAATTAAAGATAAACTACAAACACACAAGGCTATCTGTTCTGTTCACCCACCTCCCTAAAACATTAAATAAAACTTTTGTTTAACTTGAAGTTAGGGAATGCAGAGCAATAGTTCAGCTCCAGACAGATGCTAAATCTTCAGCTAGGACTTGGTGGGAACCTCAGAGAATCATTTCTCAAGGTATTTTCAGCATGCAGGGAAGAATTAACCCTTGTGACTCTGCTGTTTTAGCTCATATATGCTTATTAGGTGAAGGTTTTCTCAATAATCCTCACAGAAAACAGCCCATAGATTATAAAATAACAACTCTATTTAGAAATAGTTTATCCATTACGTTATTTACCCATTTGAATTATAGAGTTGAAGACTATAATTCACGGACCACTGTTCTAGTTTCCTTTTTTTGGTTACTAGAGAAGTTTACAATAAGGTGTAGAGCAAAGAGATAGAAAAAAAGGAATAAAGGAAATAAAGAATTGGAGAGAGCAAGTGAATTAGAGAGACATAATTGAAAAAGGAACAATAAAGTGAGGAAGAAGCAAAGGGAGAGAGGAACAGAAGGAAACAAAAAAAGAGAAAATGACCAAACTTGGTGGCTCACACCTGTAATCCTTTGGCATGCTGTGATAAGTGGAGATCTTGAATGATGTATTGCTGAAAATGTACTGAGCAAACGCAGACACTCTCTCTATTAAAATGTGAAAAATCTTGGCATTATGATAGACACCTATAGTCCTAGGCACATGGGAGACTGAGGCATGAGGATTGCCTGACTCCTAGGTCTGAGGTTCCTATAATTTAGATAAGGCCTTGAGAAACTAACGTGGGCCAAAAAAGGAAACCATGTCTCAAAAATACAATCACACATACACACACAGAGAAACCAAAAAGCCAACCAACAAAGATTTTCAGCATCTAAAAAGACCGGATTTACCTTGATGGTTCAAGCTAAGTAAACATTCTTAAGACCTGTGAAACTATGACCAAATTGAGGCTGTATCCAGATATAGTAAATTTGAATGCTTTTCTCAAATGGATGTTTTGGGGTAGATGACCAAGAGGTCCTTGAAAAAGATTCCAGGGGCATTGCTTGTTGGAAATCGTGTAGGGCACCATCCCCATATGACAGAGTGGTGTTTTCAAACCTGGCCATGACCAAACTGCAAAAAATAAAATAAAATTAAATTAAAATAAAATAAAATAAAATAAAATAAAATAAAATAAATAAAATAAAATAAAATAAAATAAAATAAAATAAAATAAAATAAAATAAAATAAAATAAAATAAAATAAAATAAAATAGTTGGGTGTTGGAGGAACCTCCTGTAGTCCCGTCTGTTCAGGAGGCTGAGGTAAATTAATCACCAAAGCTGTGGAATAGTGGCTTCACATGAGCTGTGATGCCACAGCACTCTCCCAATGGTGGTAAAGTGCAAATCTGTCTCCAAGGATGACAAATAGCAAAAAATAAATAGCATCCTACTTAAGTGACTTTATAAAGTTATAGCAGATGTGATGCACCCTGAGTCAAACCGTTGTACAAATCTCTACTGTTGTCAATATAGTGCTACAATGTCAACCGTCAATACAATTAGTACTGCAAACTTTGGAGATCACTGCTCTGTGGATGGGACCTAAGTGTGCTGGTTTAAAATTTTTAGGAATACCAGCTGAAGTAATCAGAAGAGGCCACTTATTATCTTTCACCGGAAGCCTGGATTGCAGGACTTTGTAGCACGATGTCCCTATATGGTTATCGTGGTATCACAATGGGTTTTGTCCTGGGTTTCCAGGTTAATGCTTAACATTATTCCTGCTAAGCACATGTGCTGCCTGTCTGGGCTTGTGGTTGTTTTCAATCTGTTAGAAATAAGTGGGGTTCTGTACTCCATACTCAATTCATGCTTCCAAAAGTTTCTTTGTATATCCGACCAAGTGATTCAACAACTTTTTCTTTTCTTTGTCATGTCAAGGATTTGTAATTAAGTGGAAAAGTGTGTTTTATGCCTCATTCTGCTTTGGTGTGCCCTTTTGCACACCAAGAACCCAAGCCAAAATTTTAGACAGTGATTTTATAAGCCTGACAATTATGTCTCAAAATTCCTAATTCTACTTTTCCTGAGACTTTATTTCTTTCTCTAGAATAGAGAAATGGTAGGTGTCCTATTGAAGTTACTCTGGAAATTTAGTGAGATAATGTGTCTAGAAGTGTACCCCATACCTCTAGTTATTTCTTCATATCATTGGAAGTATCAGCCTATCTGAAAAGTTTCTACATTCATAACCTCTAGGACAGGTGTGTCCAACCTTTCAGCTTCTTGGCTATAAGTGAATCAGAAAAATAATGTTGGGCCACATACATAATCACTGATAAAAAAAAACACAGATTTGTTTATCATTGTGGTGATTTCTGCCACCACGGATATGCAAAACACTCTTGAAATAATTACTATGTGTCGCTGGGGCCTGAGGATTGGACACTCCTCAAAGCCTCTGATAAGATCATTTCTTAAGTAGAGTTAAATGCATTTTACCACATCTTACTACAGTATTTGAATCCTCTGGGAGTCCAAAGTGGACTGATCTACTGAGCTCATGTGTTGAAGACAAAAGGGAGCAACAGCTTGACAACTTCCCACTCTGTTTCTACTGAAATAGAAAAGGTAGTAAAGCCTTGTGGTTCTTGCATTCAGTTTCACCTACTCCTGAGAATATATTCCAGCTACATTCATGTAATCATGAAAGTGGTGAAGTCTCCATCTGCTTTAAGGCTGTGAAATATTCCATGGTGTGTATATAACACAATTTATTGATTCAATCATGTTGATGGGCACTTTGGTTACTGCCATGACTTAGGAACTATGAACTGGGCTACAACAAACATTCTGTTGCTAGGATATTTGTTATTTCATGATGTTTATTCCCCTGGATATATAACTAATAGTGGAATTGAAGGATCTGAATGACAAATCTATTTCTAGATACCTAAGCTATCTCCAAATATATTTTTTTTCCAAAATGAATGCATTAGTTTGCATTTCCACCCCCTGTGCATATGTGTTCCTTTTTTTCCACACCCATGCCAACAACTATAGTTTTGATATTTGTGATGTGGAATCTTCTTACTGGAGTTAGACAATATCTTAAAGTGGTATTAATTTTTTAAGTGATAATTAAGTATAAAGATTATTTTTTCATGTGTCTGTAGGCCGTGCACCTGTATTCTTTAGAGAAGTTTCTCTTCAAGTCCTATTTTCACACTGAGATTGGATCACTTATTCTCTTCTTACTGACATGTTTGAGTTATCTGTGGATCTTTGATGTTAAACCTTTGTCAGAGACATAAGCTGTAAATATCTTTTCCCATTTTGAGGATGTTTGCTTGCTTTAATGTGTTCTTGGATGTGTAGAACCTTTTTATTTTGGCCAGAACTAATTAATGTATTTTTGGTATTGCTACAATCGCAACAATTGGTGGTCTTTCTCAGAAAATATTCACCCAGGCCTATTTTCTCATGTATTACCTGCACTTTCTTCTAGTATTTTGTAGTTTCATGTCTTAAGATAAAATTCTAAATTCAGTGAGAATCTATCTTATATAAGAGTGAAATAGTGTGTCCAGTTTCTGTCTTCTACAGGTCGGCATCCAGTTCACTTAGTTAAATAAGGAGTCTTTTCTCCACTGGATCTTTTTATTTGGCTTCTGGAAGATCAAATGAAGGTAAGTAGCCTGGTTTATCTTTTTATTCTCTATTCTGTTTCACGTATTTATTTCTCTGATTTGTGCCAGTACCATGGTGTTGTGATCACCATCAATTTTTAGTTTAGTCTGAAGTATGGTAGTGTGATTCCTCTTTATTTGTTTTTATTTCTGAGTAATGTATTTGATTACATTGTATTTAATTTTCAAATGTATTTGATTTTCTTTCTTATATTCCAAATAACACAAACTTTTGTTTTTTTATGTCTTTAAAATATGACAGTTGTGCTATAATAAGGATTTCTATAAAATTGCATATTTCATTCGGTAGTATAGACTTTTTAAAAATATTGATTCTTTCTAGCCATAAATAATGATATTTTTATTCAATTTCTTAACATCTTCAGCTATTTCTTTTCTTAGAATTTCATAGTTGTGTTTATAGAGATATTTCACATTTTTTGTTAGGTAAACTCTTTAATGTTTGGCAATACTATAAAAAGAATAGAATGCTTGACTGCTTCTCCAGTTTTACTATTGTTGGTGTATATAAAGGCTACCAATTTGTAACCTGAGACCCTGCTGTGCTCCGTGATCTCTTCTAAGTGTTTTGTAGTTGAATGCCTGGATGTTTTTGATATACAATCATATCATCTCGGAAGACTGGAAGTTTGATGTCCTCTAATAGTATAAGTATGTAATTGATAGCTTTTACTTGCCTGATTGTGATGGCTAAGAATTCCATGACAATAATAAAAATCAGTACAAACAATCCACAACCTTGCCTTGTTCTTAATATGAGTGGAAATGATTTTAATTTCACTCCATTCTATATGATATTGGCAATGGGTTTGCTGTGGATGGCCTGCATCAGCTTAAGAAATGTCCATTCTCTACCAATTTTCTTGCTTAGTTTATTTCTTCTCTTTTTTTCTTTTCATTTATTAATTTATTATTTTTTTTAGTAGTGACAGAGTCTCATTTTATCACTTTTAGTAATGTGCGTTGGCATCACATAGCTCACAGTAACCTCCAAATCCTGGACCTAGATGATTTTCTAGCCTCAGCCTTCCAATTATCTGGAACTACAGACACCTGCCACAAAACCTGGCTATTTTATTTCTTATTGTTGTTCAGGTCTGTATTTCAACCTGTCATTCTCGTTATATGAGGCCAGTGCCCTACCCACTGAGACACAGGTTCCAGTCTTTGCTTAGTTAATTATTGGAGGATCTATTCAACACTGCCAAAGTGTTGTTAAAATCTCCAACTTTTTGTGATGCTGTAGGAAACCAAGTGAGTCAGGTCTGTTAGAATATTTCTTATAAATTTAGGGACATTCTATTGGGAGCATAATTGTTAATATTGAAACTTCATCATGTTGTGTGTTACCCTCACCAAATATGAAGTGCTCATTCTCATCTTTCCTTATTTGTTTGGGTTTTAAGCATATTGTATCTGTAAATAAATTTGCAACATATGTTGTTTTTTTTTTGATTGTCAGTTGCCTGAATTATGGATACTATCTCTTTATTCTGAGTCTTGATTTATTTTTATGTCAAGATGAGAATTTTTTATGCAGCAAGATATTTGGCATGAGTTTTTTTATACTGTCTGCAAATGGTACTTCTTCAGAAAAAAATTATGGAATTCACATTATTTGCAAATATTGATAATCTGATATTTTGGGTTTCGATATTGTCAGTGAAAAACCAGACCAGAGCCATTTTAGGAGTTAAGTTTTGCTTTCCCTTCCATATTACTCAGTAAGTTTCACTTTCCAAACAAGTCCAAGCAAGTCCCTGCAATTCCTGAAAATCATGTGACAACCACTCACTAATCAGGGACCACTACCTAACTAATCCTGAAGGGCCCCCTTTGATTCAAGGTGTGCATGCCCACCCACTGTGCCAGACCTTAAGAACCCCCTGCTCCAGAGCTCGAGGCTCATGACTTGGATCAGTTGCCATGGAGTCCCCAGGAGCACAAGTTCAAGCTTGCAATAAAAGACTCTTTTGCTTTTGAATCAGACTCGGCTTCCTGGTGGTCTTTGTGGGGGATTTTGAGATCTGGGCACAACATTAGAGGGCTTGTCTGGAAGATTCTTCAAAAACCCTTGAGGACCACCACAACCTGAAGGGCCGGTATGGGATAAGTGTCTATCTGTCTGGTCTGCCATGGTTATCTTTGAAAATCTGGAATCTGTAAAGGTGATCAACATGAAGTCAGAGTTGAAGTGCTGGAGGCAGTCGGCCAGCATTACTGAGATGTCCCTGCCCTTTCTAGAAGAGACCTCTCCCCCCGCCCCCCAACTGAGATGTGGAATCCTCAGGGCATGGGGTGGACGCAGTCCCTCTTGTTGTTTTCCTGGGCAGATGTAACAGGTCACTCCTGCAGCAAGGTCAGAGATTGTCATTCTATTGTTTCTGTGAACCCTCAATTTTGTATGTCCTCAGTGTGTTGTGTGCATTGTGTGTTTAGTGTTACATTAGTATCCTAGTGTGGCTGAACTCAGACCTCAAATTTTGGGACTTGTGGTGAAAAAAGCTAAACTGATTACTTTTTGCAGGAGCGAGTGGCCAATCTTCAATGTTCGCTGGCCTCCAGAGGGAATTTTCATCTCCCCTTCCTAGTTGAAAGCACTTCCTGAGCAGTTTGGTTCCCGCAGAGTGTGAGAAATCTCCTAACAAGAAACCCCACAAACCTTCTGCGCTGCTTTACCTGTTTTGCAGGATACTATACAATATATATATGATACAAGATATAATAGATAAAAAATCTATTTTGTCCTCTTCTGTTTCACTCCTCCTAGAACCCTTCACATGGTAAACACCCACCTCCCAGTGAAGTGGCAAAGGGGGAGCCTATTGCTGCAAGTCCCCCATCAGTGGCGAGGCAATGAGATCATTCAGAGGCAGCAGCCGTCTTGACTGCTGTTCTACCCTTGTGGTCATTGGACCCCCCAGGGCGGAGGAAGCGAGAAGTGTCGCCATGCTCATGCTCTCCCCGCTTCAGGGATTGCTTTGGGGCCAGGCTGCCTTTCCCATGTTGGCTGCTCCCCTACACTCTCCATGTTATCCCTCTCTCCCAGTGACAGGAAAGGAATGTCTTCAATGTGCCTAGTGGGTTGCATTGTCAGGCCCGGGCACTGTTTTTTTTCTCCCCTTGGGGAAACACAAGAAAAAAGCCAAGGGAGTGGACAAGGTCAACAGTGATGTTGGCTACCCACTCTACCCGTCTTGAAACATGAATCAAGGAGTCTAACACATGGGCAAGTCAGAGGCTTGGAAAGCCCCGGTGGGTAACTCACGCCCCAGCCAGTGACCATCTGCTGCCAGCGCATTTCCAACATGGGGGTGCACCATGAACAGTTCCGGGATGGCTGGGAAGGCCCGGTGGTGAAGGTGTCTCATGGGATCTCTGCTCTTCACGGGGGCCCACCTCCCAGGTGTTACAGCCCCCCAACATCAGCGCTTGTGGAATTCCAGGGCCCTGGTGAGGTACAGAACCTTTATTATTGGCCCTTTGCCACTAGTGATTTGTATAAATGGAAAAACATTTTAACAAACTAAAAAATATTTTTACACATAAATGAATGTAGCCCTGCACATAGGACAAAGTTATTAAGTCTTTGCAGTTTTTATCTGGGGGAAAATTTGGGTGTGTGCTCCCTACACAAGGGGGAGTCATCCAAAATATTTAGAACTGCTTTATTCAAAGAAAGTGTGGCTTGAAATGTGTTTGTGCTTAGAGATGAGATTCTGATGTCTGAGCTCCACTAAGCCTAAAAATATAGGAGTTCCATGCCTTGAGTAAAAACTTCCTGTATCAATGTTACATCTCATAAATGCCCCTCATTTGTAAAATGTAATAATTTGGTTGTTTAAATTGTTGAGGAAACTGGGTCTTTGAAAAAGGATAAGATTCTTGCCTTTTAAACATTCTAATTATCAGTTTGGCTGAGTGAATGGGTGACTTCATAGGAAACTGGGATCCTGTTTTGTGGGAAGTAAGTTTTTTCGAGTAAGAGAAATTAGACAGAAAGGAGAATGGCATTGTATAAAGAAAGAATCTTGTGTGATAGGTTGGGGCGGGAGAGAGGCCTTGTAGGTAGAGCTGCTGAGGCTCGATCCACTCTGAGTAGAGTCTCCAGCTAGGGTCAGAGTCCAGGGCTCCGCACCCATCGAAGCACGCCTTGTTCCCTCCAGCGCGCCAGCTGACGAAACTTTAAGAACTGTAAATTTGAGAAAGAGATTGAGACCAGGAAAGAGACTGGGAAGAATCATCCATCCTCAGGGACGTGGAGAAGAAGGCTGTATAAGTTCCATGTAGAGGTTAAGAAAACTATTCCTTTGGTGGTGGCCTGAAGAGATTATTTTAATCCCAATGCTTTCCTGAAATTTATGTCCAAGATTCAAGAAGATTAGGACTGCTAAGAATAGAGAAAAGTGGGAAGAGCTGCGCTGGGACCTGTGATTGGCACCCTCCCACCTCTGGAAGAGCTGTACTGGGACCCATGATAGGCACCCTCCCAGACCCCGGTAAGAGCTGTGCCGGGACCCTCCCGGACCTCCCGAAGAGCTGCGCCCTCCTGGACCCTGGTAAGAGCTGTGCAGGGACCTGCTACCCTGCCTGCCGGGCCTCCCCATGCCCTGACCAGGAGCTCTGGGAGCCACGAAACTGCGTGTCCTCCCTCCTGTACCCTCCCTGCCTCCACACTGCTGGCTTGCCTGGCCAGGGACTCTGGTAGCCACGTGCCTTCCGGAGCCTTCCCTGCCTGCATGGAGCCCTTCTCCTGGCCAGAGACTGCTGGAGCCTTGGGCCCTCCGTACCAAAGTCACTGGGTGCCAGGTACTCCCAGAACCGTGTGGACCACCCCCCGTCCTGTTGCTGGATCCTGGGGTGTCACACTCTGGAGCTGCTCCCACGACCAGAACTCCCTGGCTGGGGTAGCCTCCGAAGAGCTACACAGGTTCACTCCCTACAAAGATCCAACAACAATAGAGTGATCCCCACAGGTCTAATCTCGGAGAAACACCACCCTAACTCTGAGGATGGCCAGAGGCAATGGTGAAAAACAATCATGAGACGAAATCAAAGGAAATACTCTGGCAATATGAATAATCAGAGTAGATCAACTCCCCCAAGGAACAATGGGGCAGACACAGCAGAAGATCCCCTACACAAACAAATAGCTGAGATGTCAGAAATTGAATTCAGAATCTGGACAGCAAATAAGATCGAATTAGAATTCCAAGCAGTAACTTAAACGATGTCTCAAGAATTCAACGAATTCAAAGACCAAATGACCAAAGATTTTGACACATTGAGACAAGAAGTTTGCAGCCCTCAAAGATCTGAGAAACACAGTAGAATCCCTCAGTAACAGAATGAAGCAAGCAGAAGAAAGGATTTCTGACATTGAAGACAAGCTTTTGAGAGCTTCCAAACTCTCAGAGAGAAAGAGAAATGAAGGGCATAAACAGATCAGTCTCTCTCAGAGAGCTCTGGGATAATTTGAAGAAAACCAATATTATTCTTATAGGGATCTCCGAAAGCAATGAAGTGGCTTCACAAGGCACAGAGTCTCTTCTCCATGAGATTATGAAAGAGAACTTTCCAGACATGCCAAGAGATTCTGAATTTCAGATAGCTGACAGAACTCCAGCATGACTCAACCCAAATAAGACATCCCCCAGACACATCATAATCAATTTCACTAAAGTTAATATGAAGGAGAAAATTCTGAAAGCTGCCAGATGAAAGAAAACCATCACCTACAAGGGGAAGAATATTAGAATAACTGCGGATCTCTCTGCTGAAACCTTTCAAGCTAGAAGAGGATGGTTGTCGACTTTTAATCTTCTAAAACAAAATAGCTTTCAAACCAGGATTCTGTACCCAGCTAAACTGAGTTTCATTTATGACGGAGAAATTAAATACTTTAATGACATTCACATGTTGAAGAAATTTGCCACAACTAAACCAGCTCTCCAAGGATATTCTCAGACCTATCCTTCATAAAGACCAGCCTAATCCTCCACCAGAAAAGTAAACCCACCCGGAAAATTTTGATCAAATTCCAACTTCCACAGTCGCAAAAGGATTAAAAATGTCCACTGGATTCTCAAAAGGCTTATCAAAATTCTCAATTAATGTGAATGGTTTAAATTGTCCTCTAAAGAGGTACAGCTTGGCTGACTGGATACAAAAACTCAAGCCAGCTATCTTCTGCATAAAGAATCTCATCTTATATTAAAAGACAAATATAGACTGCAGGTGAAGGGATGGTCCTCTATACTCCAGGCAAATGGAAAGCAGAAAAAAGCAGGCATTGCAATCCTATTTGCAGATGCAAAAGGCTTTAAACCAACCAAAATAAGGAAGGATAAGGATGGACACTTCATATTTGTTAAAGGCAATACTCAATATGATGAGATTTCAATTATTAATATTTATGCACCCAACCAGAATGCACCTCAATTTATAAGAGAAACTCTAA
>CAUYPK010054335.1:0-13443 GCA_963574355.1 Loris lydekkerianus | reverse complement strand
CAAAATCCCAAGACCAGAGATGTTGGCGTGGATGTGAAGAAAAGGGAACACTTCTACACTGCTGGTGGGAATGCAAATTAATACATTCCTTTTGGAAAGATGTTTGGAGAACACTTAGAGATCTAAAAATAGATCTGCCATTCATTCCTATAATTCCTTTACTAGGTATATACTGTATATACTCGAGTATAAGTCGAGTTTTTCCAGCACAAAATTTGTGCCGAGTTGGGGTTTTTCGGCACAAATTTTGTGCCGAAAAAACTCGGCTTATACTCGAGTATATACAGTACCCAGAAGACCAAAAATCACATTATAACAAAGATATTTGCACCAGAATGTTTATTGCAGCCCAATTCACAATTGCTAAGTCGTGGAAAAAGCCCAAGTGCCCATCGATCCACGAATGGATTAATAAACTGTAGTATATGTACACCATGAAATATTATGCAGCCTTAAAGAAAGATGGAGACTTTACCTCTTTCATGTTTACATAGATCGAGCTGGAACATATTCTTCTTAGTCAACTATCTCAAGAATGGAAGAAAAAGTATCCAATGTACTCAGCTCTACTATGAAACTAATTTATGGCTTTCACATGAAAGCTATAACCCAGTTATAACCTAAGAATATGGGGAAGGAGGAGAGGGAGGGGAGGGAGTGGGGAGGATATGCAGAGGGAGGGTGATTGGTGGGATTACACCTGCGTGCATCTTACAAGGGTACATGTGAAACTTAGTAAATGTAGAATATAATTGGCTTAATACAATAACTAAGAAAATGCCAGGAAGGCTATGTTAACCAGTGTGATGAAAATGTGTCAGACTGTTCATACAATCAGTGTATGGTGCCCCATGATCACATTAATGTACACAGCTATGATTTAATATTAATAATAAAAAATAAAAAATAAAAATAAAAAATTGTGGCTGGAAGTTATTCTGTGTTAGAAAACTAAAAATGGGGTCCCAATCCCTTTTGGTTTTCAAGGTTTCTGCTGAGAAGTCTGCCGTGAGTCTAGTGGGTTTTCCTTTGCCAGTTACGTGATGCTTTCATCTCGCATCTTGTAGCATTTTCTCCTTCATTTTGAGTTTGGCCAAAATGATGACTGTGTGTCTTCATGTGGTGCTATTTTCCATGAATCTTCCAGATATTTGACAACACTTTTGTATCTATATATGTAAATGTCTAGCCATATCAGGCAAGTTTCCCTAAATTGTTCCCTCAAATGCATTTGCCATGCTTTTTCTTCTTCTCCCTCAGGGATACCTATGATTCTTAGATTTGCTCACTTCATGTAGTCAGACAGTTCTCAAAGATGTTAGTGATTCTTCTTGATTCTTTTCTCTACATTTTTGACTGGCTGGATTAATTTGAAGACCTTGTCTTCAAACTCTAAAATTCTTTTTCTACTTGATCTAGTCTGCTAAAACACTACTATATTTTGAAATTCTCTGAAAGACTCATTCATTTCTAGAAGTTCAGTTATATTTTTTCTTATATTATCTACCTCTATAGTAAAATTTTAAATTGTGTCTTGAATTTTTCATTCTTGTCATTCATGTCTTTGTGTTAATTTTTAAATTTCTCACCAATCCCATTGATTCTATTTGCCATCCATATTCTGAATCTCATTTCCAACATTTCAAAAATGTTATTTTGTTGGGTTATGTTATAGATAAACTATTATAATCTTTTTTTTCAGTTTCCATATAAATGGTTTCTTCTTATCTTTATTTAATTTTTTTATTAAATCATAGCTGTGTACATTAATATGATTGTGGGACACCATACACTTGGTTCATAGACTGTTTGACACATTTTCATCACACTAGTTAACAAAATCTTTTGAGCTATCAAAGAAACCTGTTTTATTCATGTTACTGGAGTTCTTATGTTGCTTCTTCTCACTTGAAAACTCTTCTCTTAGTTCAGAATCGGTATCTTTGCAGTATATCTGGCCTCCTCTGCTGAGAACTCCATGGCTCAGTGAAAGGAGGGAGAGATCTCGGGATGGCATGCTTGAATCCTACTCCAGAAGATTGACCAGGTGGAAGAATGGGTGCACTGTAGGCTTTTCACACAGCTCTGTTTTTGCATGTTCTTGCTCCATTGTGGTTGCCATAGGCAGTCAGCACACAGTGGGCAGTGGGTGGTGGCCACACTCGGGGACATGTCCGAGGCAGTGGGAGCACATGGCTTGAATGTTCACATTGCTCAGGTTTGCTGGTCATGGCAAGAGATCAGCATGTAGTCAGCAAAGGCTACAGCACCCAGATGGGAGGAGTGGGTCCCTGGGGCCAGAGATGCTGACTCTCTCTGAGTCCAACAGCAGCTGTGGCTGAGTGGAATCACCTATGTGGCAGGAGGGGGCACAGAGTCTGTGGACACCTGTTTTGTTTGGGCTTCTGACGGCAGCAGATGTGCATTTTACCTGCCCATTGGATGCACACAAGCACTTGGCCTCCATTCTTCCCACCAGCCCAGCAAAAGTACTCAGTAGAGAGCAGTAATTCAACTGACCCCACGGTAAATGCAGCACTCAGGAGCTAGGACCTCAGAATGGCACCAGCTGCAGTGTCCAGGGTCTGAAAGCCAGTAAGACTCTGCTGTACCTCCTCTTTAGAGCAATGCTGCTGCACAGTCTCATATCAACTCTGTATCAGTCCAGTAACATACTGTGATGGTGGGGCCCCCCTGAAGCTCCAGTTATAATGACTGGAGGAAGTGTGGCACCTTGGGTTCTCTCCACAGTCTTTTCCCCACATTTAGGTCCCTTCCATACATACCTCTGAGCATGCAGAGGGAGTCACCCTGCTTCCTTCTCCTTCACTTTGGGGCTCCTGTCACCTCTCCATTGACCCCCAATGCTCTCTCTTACACAGTCCATCTGAGTGCAGATATTGACCTGCCACATTCAGTCCTCTCTGTGAGAGCAGAAGGTATGGGCTGCTTCTAGTATACCATCTTGGACATCAGGATTATGAAGTGGCTTTAACCATAAAGACACATTCTGCCTCATATTACAACCCTTTGAAGAAATACTTCAGGATCACGATCCCACTAGTTTAAAACTTTCATGGAAAGATCTGCTCTGGTCTATAGCTGTTCTAGGGGCAAGAATGTTAGCACCCATCGAGTGGAATGTTTGCTCAACTTTAATTTTGCAGTCAGAAATATGGAAACTGCATAGTTAAGAAGTCTACGGTATGGGCTATTGTTTCTGCCCTTAATTGTTAGTCCTCATCCATTAGGGCATGAACGAGATGATGTTTTCCTCACCAATTAATGTGGATAACCCGTTTCCTGCAGGCTTCATTTTTGACATCATCTTATCCCTTCTTACAAGGGATCCAGGTTTAAACTTTGTATTTATTTTTGGTATTGTTCCCATAAACTTTTTGAAAGTATCACTGATGCACCATTCTTTCATTCAAGCTTCACCACAAATTTGATGTGTATATGTCCTTCAATTTTAGGAGAATTCATGTTATTTTGATAGGGGCTCTTTCAAATTGATGTCTTATCCTTAGGATCACAGAGCAGATCTCATTCAGACATGTTATAACAAGTTAGTACTAGTTAATTTTAGTAAAAAAAAAAAAAAAGAAAAAAGAAAAAGAAAAAAAGAAAGAAAGAAAGAAAAATAAAAAAGAATTCCAGGTTTAGTCTTCCTAATATGAATTTTCCATGAACTTTCTGAAGACTTATGTACAGGTATACACATATACATATGCATTTATATGTGTGTGTATATATATATTAATGTATTTCTATACATATATATGTGCCATAGCATTTCTATTTTGTGAGTTAATATATAAATATATATCCTATTATCACTAATTTTGGCATGTTATACAAAGCTATAAAGTTGAAATTTTGAAAAGCTAGAACTTTAATATGTCCACTTGATAATTGTATAAAGAAGACACTGGTAAAACAGAAGGAAACTTACAAAAATAAACCTTTAACATTGCTTAACATATTTTCTCTTTTGTTAGAATTTTCTATTTATTTATAGCTCTGTTTTAGTACTTTTACAAGCCTTATCTTTATCCCTATAATTCTTGGAAATCATTATCCTCATATCAGAAACATTATTTCTTTACCTAAAAACTTTAAGCCTTTGCTCATTACCTGAACTATTGTTTGCAGCACTTCATTGTCAACAGTTTAACTAAAGAATCTTTATGTTTCTCCAAACAGTATTGTAAAGGAGCCTTGAATCCAATTATTGCTGATACAAATAGATCAGTTCTACCCATATCCTGGTTCTGAAGTGTCCCTATTGTTTGAAAGATTTAAGACAATTATATGTGACAACTGGTCTTATAACTGTACTCCTGTGATCTCCAGATTAGAGGAAGATGCCCACACTCATTTTTAATTCCTAGAAAAACAACATCGAACAGTTATCCTTGTGTAATTTAATATTGTTTTGTTCCCAATTCTTAATTTTTGAGCTTAAATGTGTAATGCTTGAGAAAACAATAAATCTGTTTTCAATGTGAAATTTTCCAATTATAAAATAAGCATTTCTTATTTAGAAATACATGGCTTGCATATGGCTTGGCACCTGTAGCTCAGCGGCTAGGATTCCAGCCATATTCACTGGGGCTAGCGGCTTGGAACCCAGTCCGGTCCTGCCAAACAACAATGACAACTACAACTACAACCAAAAAGCCGGGCATTGTGGAGGACTACTTGGAAGTCTGAGGCAAGACAATCGCTTAAGCCCAACAGTTTGAGGTTGCTGTGAACTGTGATGCCATGGCACTCTACTGAGGACAACATAGTCGACCTAGTGAGACTCTGTCTCCAAAGGAAAAAAAAAAAAAAAATAGAAATATATTCACTATATTGATTCACACTACTTGATTGGAATAATGTCCACAGCATTTTCTTTTTAAAATGTGTATCTTAATCACAGTATTTTAATGGTCCAAAATTAAAATGTTGTAGAATGTATAAAAGTTAGCTAATACCTAAAAAGAAAAGAAAATAAAGGAAACAAATGTGTGTGGTGGATTCCCCAGTACCCAGCACTCTAAATCATAGGCCAAAATGGTAATCCTAACTGTCACAAAATTCCAAGCACAAAAGTGACCTATTCATGTCTGAATGAGTATTTTTTCAGACACACCCCATAACAGATTTATTCCTTCCAAAAGGCTCTAGTAGTAGCTGGATGCAGTCCTTATGAAAATCGGCTGTTCAGATGCTCTGTCCAAAATTTACAAATAACATAATCATACGTGTGTGTGTACAGGTAACAAGCCCGACTTCACAGAAGACAAAGAGGCATTTAAGTCCTGCCTTAATTCATACAGAGAATGAGCTAAATCTGTTATCGTAACCATGCACAGAGACACTTTGTGCAAATGTGAATGTACACACAGATGACTTGTAAGCCACAGTGAGCTTCCAAATTCCTATCAGAACAAGCCGAAGACACATGCACGCATCATGTGAACACACATGGACACAATGCGGCCAGCGAACAACCAGACCGCGGGGCCTATTAATCCAAGGGTCCCCTGGCTGGGATGCTAAATAAATATAAATCCTTTTATCTCTGAAAATATCCAAACACTAAGTGTCTCTGTAAAGAGACTTTGAACTTCTGGCTGAGAAGCTGAGAGAAGGGGGAACAAGGGACGAGAGAGGAGAAACGAGCCGATGCCCGGGGCTGGATGTGGAAGCTGGAGCTGGAGCAACAGAGGCAGCGTGGAGCGGGCGCTGGGGGCTGCGGCCTCCAACTCACATCCCATGGACGCTGTTCTTAGACTTCTTCTTAAGGAGGCGGATGCCTTCCAGAACGTTGGTTATATCGCAGACCCTTCTCTTTTGCACTTTGAGCACCTCTGCTGCCTTGTTCAAATCCAAGACCCCATCGCCTGATTGGCTCAGGAGCTGAATGAACTTCTTGGTGAGCAGACCAAGGGACGTATCATACCGCGTTTTTTCTGAGGGAGATTTTGGAGCTTAAAGAGAAACAAAAACTGAGCGGGTGGGGGGATAGGGGGAAAGATAAAGAAATGAAGGGTGTCTGTGCAGTTAAGCTAGCCCTCTTCCCCACTGCAACCCACATGTTAGCAACGGAAGCAAAGCTGTGGTTGCTATTGATTTTGGCAAATTAAAGATGCTATGGAATTGCTTTATTAGGAAAGGAAGGCACAGTGGAAACCTCTGTGTTTGATTAAAGCATTTCACTTAGCAAAAAAAAAAAAAAAAAGTTAGGACACCCATTCCATAATTTCAAATTTGCATAATTCAAGATTAATGTACCTCACAAATAAGAATGTATTTGAGGTAGAGCATTCTTACAGATTATGAGCCTGTAATACGTGCAGTTTAGTTCTTTCATAATGCTATTTTTATTTTTTCATCATTGGGTAAGATTGGCAGATCTTATTCAAAGATTCCTCTTAAATTATCTCTGTAGCTTAGCATTGTAGTTACAAGGCTTTGTGTAACTTATGTCCATATTTTTCTGCCCTCTGGTCTTTTTTCCGTCTTTACCTCTAGCTGAAGCAGCATCACTCTCACTCACATAATGAGAACTTGGGTAACATTCATTTACCTTTGTCTCTGTTCCCTTGTGTTCTAGCCCTATTTCCCGTATACCAGTGATAGTCTCTGCTGAAATAATGAGGTGACAGCTCCTTTGACAAGCATAAAGCAAAGTTTCTTTATTCTGTTTTGTGTCTCTATAACAAAATACTAAAAACTGGGTAATTTATAAAGAACAGAAGTTTACTTTTTCATAGTTTCTGAGAACATGGCTGGGAAGAAGTCCAAGATCAAAGCAACAGAAGGTTTGGTGTCTGCTTAGGGTTGCTCTCTGCTTCCAAGATGGCTCCTTGAATACTGCTTCCTTGGAGAGGAGCACCACTGTGTTCCCACATGGCAAAATGCAGAACAGCAAAAAGAGATAAACCCTCCATCAAACCTGTTTATAATGCTGTTCATCTGTTCATGACCCCTCATGACCTAAACATTTCACAAAAGCTGTGTTTCCCAGTAATGTCACATTAAGAAGTTAACAACATATGAATTTGTGGAGCGCCTTAAGACCATAGCAAATGTATAAGTAAAATCTGAAAAAAAAAAGAAAAAAAAATGTACATTTTGCAAATTCCATGGCAAGGCAAAATATTCTATTTGCTTTATAGAAATAAAGATCACTGAAGTATGTAAGCTAAGAAATAAAAGGAATTAATATGTGGGTCATTACAAAAGTTTTAGGAGATATAAAAATCACAAAATGTAAAACCTGTGTGGATGGTAACAAATTAAGCCCAGGAAGTGAAATAAATTAAAACTTGCATGAGAGCATCAGAAAGAGCACTACTCACTGTTATTTCTTGGACGTGAAATAATGGACCCTAACACAGTCTGTTTCAAAATTTCACCAAAGCATGAACCCTATCTCCAACACAATAGTGATATAAAAATCCATCTGCTTCCTTTTCTAAGGGACTGAGGAAATAAAAATCAGCAAACAAAACTGTTGATTAAGTCATTGTACCTAAAGTTCTGGTTTGATTTATTTTAACAGTTGAAGTTTTCTGACTTAAAACTGTTTCTACTATCTTGCCATAAAGAAGAGCTAATGAGAATATGAATAAAGTATTATCTTTCTTTGCACGTGGTCTATTATGTTAATAATTATGTAATAATATACCATGCTCAGAACAAAAATTGATGTTTTGGTAGTATTTTAAATTAAATATGAGGTTAAAGTAATAGATATGTGCCAGGATGGCCTGCATGACAGGATATCTCTAGAGAGCTGCACAAACACATTTCATGTATTGGGAAGAATACATGAAAAAAATATGGTAGGAAGCAAATCAGAAAGTCTTAGAAAATATTTAATGTGATATTCAAACTATGATGATTATTTCATTACTAAGAATATTTCAAGTAAATCTATTTTATATAACACTTTAGAAAGTCTTATATAAAATAAATGTATAAAGTACAAAAAGAAAATGACAACTTTAATGACCCAAAACTCGTGTTAATATGAGAATTTCTACAACCCAGAATTTATCAGTGTTAAATGTCCAGGAAAATTGCTGCCAGCTAAATGCTTCAATGTTGTTATTGCAAAATTATTTTTAATTCTGTTCAACAAATATATTTAAACATACATTATTTATACAAATTAATATTAACAGGAAAATAATAAAACTGAATACATTTTTAATTTTATATTTAATTATTACAATAAAATCTATTTTTATGAGCTTTTAGTTTTTAAATATTATGGATACAGTGATGTTTTGCTATGGGCATAGGTGTGTACAATATGTATTAAAGAAAACAGGCAATAGGGTATCCATTACCTCAAGAATTTATCATATCCTTGTGTTATTCCAATTCCACTCTTTTAATTACATTACTTTAGCTAATTTCTATCCAATTCAGTATGTTTTTGCACCTTTTAACCATCCTCACTTTATCCCCTTCCATGCTACTTTCCATAGCCTCTGGAAACCATCGTTCTACTCTCTGTTTCCATGAGAAAAGTTGTTTTAACATTTAGCTTTCACATGTGAGTGAGAATATACAATATTTGTCTTTCTGTGCTTATATTATTTCACTTAACATACTATTCTCCAATTCTATCCATGCTGTTGCAAATGGTAGACTCTAATTTGTTTATGGCTATGTAATATTCCACTGTATATGTACCACAGTTTCTTGATCCATTCATCCATTGATGGACTCTTAGTTTAACTCCAAATTATGGCTATTGTGAATGGTTCTAAAATAAACATAGGAATACAAATATTTTTTCATGTACTTTTTTTTTTTTAATATATATGTACCAAGGTGATTTTTGTGTCTTATGGTAGTTCTATTTTTAACTTTTTTGTTTCAAAATATTATGAGGGTACAAGTGATTTTGGTCACATGGATCACATCACTTTTGTAATTCTTTCTTTTCTTTTTTTTCTTTTTTCTTTTTTCTTTTTTTTTTTTTTTGAGACAGAGCCTCACTTTGTCACCCTTGATAGACTGCCATGGCATCATAGCTCACAGCAGCCTCAAACTCTTGTGCTCAAGTGATCCTCTTGCCTCAGCCTCCTGAATAACTGGGACTATAGATGCCAGCCCTATTTCTGGCTATTTCTAGCTCAGGCTGATCTCAACTCCTGAGTTTAAGTAATCCACCTGCTTAAACTGGGATTGTGGTAGGCACAATCCCAGAGTGCTGGCATTACAGACACAAGCTACCTCATCTGCCCTCACATTTTTAATCACCCAGATGGTGTTCATTGTAGCCATGAGTCAGGTATCCTCAAACTTTTTAAACAGGGGGCCAGTTCACTGTCCCTCAGACCGTTGGAGGGACGGACTATAGTTTTAAAAAAAAAAAAAATTACGAACAAATTCCTATGCACACTGCACATATCTTATTTTGAAGTGAAAAAACAAAACAGGAATAAATACAATCACACCACCTAATGTGGCCCACGGGCTGCAGTTTGAAGACCCCTGAGGTAGGTTTTCACCCAATCCCTTTTCCACCCTCCTCCCTACTTGATTTCCACTGAGTTTTGCTTCCCTCAGTGCACATGTGGTTGGTTCCAATTAAATAGTGAGTACTGGTGGTGTTTCTTTTTTCATTCTTTAGATACCTCATTTAGGATAATGGTCTTCAGTTCCATCCTAATTGTTGCAAAAGTCATGAAGTCATCCTCCTTGAGAGCTGAGTAGTATTCCATGGTATAGATATACCACATTGTGTTAATATACTCTTGAATTGATGGGTAGTTGGATTAATTCCACATTCTTGCAATTGTGAATTGTCCTGCAATAAACATTTGAGTGCTGGTGTCTATTGGTAAAATGACGTCCATTCTTTTGGGGGAAATAACCTGTAGTGGGATTGCGGGATTGAATTGTAGGTCTATTTTTAGTTCTTTGAGGAATCTCCATACTGTTTTCCTAATTCGCAGTTCCACCAACAGTGTTTAAGCATTCCTTTCTCTCTACATCCAAATCTGCATATATTGTTATTAAACTTTTGAATAAAAGTCAATCTAGCTAGGGTAAAGTGATATCTCATTGTGGTTTTAATTTGCATTTCTCTGATTATTGGTGATGTGAGCATTTTTTCCATAAGTTTATTGGCCATTTGACTTTCTTCTTTTGAGAAGCTTCTGTTTATAACAATAAGTTAGATAATTTCTTATCATTTCTAGCATACCTTTCTTTCAGATAAGACTGCCTTTTACTCTTTCTTTTTTCCTTTTTTTCCTTATTTTTTTTTTGGGGGGGGCAGGTTTTGGCAGGGTCTGGGTTTGAACCTACCACCTCTGGCATATGGCCGGTGCCCTACCCCTTTGAGCCACAGGTGCCACTCTCCTTTTTTTTTTTTTTTTTTTGACAGTGTTTCACTTGGTTGTTCTTCGTAGAATTCCATGGTGTCATAGTTCACAGCAATCTCCAACTCCTGGGCTCAAGTGGTCCTTTTCCCTGAGCCCCTGAGTAGTGGAGACTGTAGTGCCTGCCACAATGCCTGGCTATTTTTAGAGAAGGGGTCTTACTCTTGCTCCGGCTGCTCTCAAACTCCTGAGCTCAGACAGTTTATCTGCCTTGGCCTCCCAACATGCTAGGATTATAGGCACGTGCCCAGCGTGTCCTTTAGTCTTTCTTGGTAGGGAAAGTTTGGTGTTAACAAAAACCCACTCTTTTTGTTGTCTTGGAAAGTCTTTACTTCATGTTTGTAAGATATTTTTGCAGGACATAATATTCTAGGGTTAGGATATTCTTTCCTTTAGCACGTTCAATATGCCATGCCTCTCTCTCAAGCAGCAAGGTTTCCCCTAAGAGGTCTGCTACAACATATATTGTGAGTTCTTTATGTATATATTTTTTTCTTCTCACTTTAGGCAGTCTGGCAATGAAGAGTGCAGGCCTTGGGAACTGCATGCCTTGGCCTCCCAGAGTGCTAGGATTACATGTCTTTTGAGGACTTGATTATTAAATGCATTAAAGTAGTCTGCTTGGTGTTCCATGTCTTTCTTATCCCTTAATAATTATATCTTTCTCTAGATTTGGAAAATTCTCTGTTACAATTTCTTTAAGTAAACTTTCTACCCCAATCTCTCTCTCTACCTCCTCTTTAAAACCAATCATTTTTATATTTGCTCCTTTTTTATTCATCTTTCAATTTTATCATTATGTATTTTGATACAACCTGACTTCAAGCTCACTAATTCCTTCTTCTTGAGCAATTCTGCTCTTGAGAGACTCTGATTCATGTCTCAGTTTATTATTTGAATTCTTTAATTATAGAAACTCCTCTGAATTTTTGTTATTATTTTAATTTCATTATTAAATTTCTTTAATAGTCCTTTTTTGTGTTGTCTTGAAGTCCATTGAGCTTCTTTAAAACAGCTATTTTTGAATTCTTTGTCAGAAAGGTCACATAGCTCTATTACTTTAGGACATGTCACTAGTGCCTCACTTCCGTCATGTGGTAAAGTCATGCTTTCCTGTACTTGATGCTTGTGGATATTTGTCAATGTCTCAGCTTTAAAGTGTTAAGTATTTATTCTAATCTTCACAGTGTTGGCTTGTTTGAACCCATTTTCCTTAAAAATGCTTTCCAGATACTCAAAGGGAAGTAACTATGGCTATTTGATTCTTTGATTGGTGCAGCCACATAAGCAATACGGGGTGGCCCAAACCCAGTAACGTTTTGATTCATGCAGACTCCTGGTAGAAGACACTCCCTGAAATGTACTTCCTAGAGTTAGGGTGGGAGACAAAAATAATTTGGTTTGCTAACACCACTGGTGGCCCTCTCTATGTTATGTACATGCCAAGTCCACTGGATCAGAGGATTTGTCCAAGGCCTGCACTCTTCATTGCTGCACTGCCTCACATATTCTTTCTAGGTCCTGCCAGTGATGAAGTTAGCCAAACTTCCGGTCTACCAATGGCAAGGAAGATACTCGACGAATGGGACAGGTCTAAATGATCTTTCTGTGAATGCCAGTAGCATTCTTCCCTGTGTTGTGTTCCCCTTTGTCAGGGATGCCACATGGTCCAATGTAGGGAGCTAGACCCCACACTTGCGTGAGTGTCCTCAATGCTTGGTGGTGATGATGGAATGAAGAAAATAAAGACAATAGAAATAGAGTAGAATTTACAGAGTGGGCAGGGCGTGGGAGACACGCTTTATGAAAGAGACAATGATGGCCCAAACTTCAGATGCACTCTGTTTTTATTACTTCTCTTGATCAGCAAATGGGTGTTTGAAAGAACAACAATATATGTCATCCTTGTGATTTCTCATGCCCTAATTCTCCATTACCCACTCTATTAGTCTTGAGCTATTTTCATTACTTTACTACTAAAAATACTTATCAATCATTAACTGGACTACACAAAAGAAAGGAAAAGGGAATATGGAGTTTGGTATTAGATGCAACCCAGGTAATCCTCTGAATAGTTGATATCCTACTTATATCAGGAGCCAGAGAGAAAAAAGCTGAATCCTTTTATCTCACACCCACAAGAACCAGTCTTTCTTGCTCAATGGGTCAGCTGCACATGCTGTCCTAGCTAATTTTAATATGGCTTCCCAGGCCCTTATGGGCATTTTTCCTAGGGTCCTTTCTGGCTTCAGCCAAGCTCTGAAGACCTTTTTCTTGAAGTCCTTTGATGTTCATGCTAAGCTATCTTATGAAGCCCCCAGTATAGTATGTTCTTTGTGGAAACTCATGACCTCTCCCATTATCCTGCATACCTGACCCTGATCACAAAATTTTGTACAATCATTTCATTATTATATCAATCTAACTGTATTCCCTTAATCCTAACTCCTAACATAATCTTAAATGTTCACCCCTAGTCCACTGCTAAGTTCCACAATCACATCATTATCCTTCCCACAAGCACACAGTTTCTCTCTTCACTCAGCACTGGTATAGTACTGCTGAGGGATGGGAGAAGGGTAGTGTTTGCAAAGCAAAACTTTCTTTATTACCACCTGCAGTGCCTCCATCCTTTTTTAAAATTAATTTATTTATTTTCTTTTTATTAAATCATAGCTGTGTATATTGATATGATCATGGGGCATCATACACTAGCTTAATAAACCATTTGACACATTTTCATCACACTGGTTGACATAGCCTTTCTGGCGTTTTTTTAGTTATTGTGCTAAGACATTTACATTCAAGTTTCACATATACCCTCAAAAGATGCACCACAGGTGTAATCCCACCTATCCCCCTCCCTGTACCCACCTACCCTCTCCCTTTCCTCCCTTCCCCCTTCCCCCTATTCTTAGGTTATAACTGGATTATAGCTTTCATGTGAAAGCCCTAAATTAGTTTCAAAGTAGGGCTGAGTACATTGGGTACTTTTTCTTCCATTCTTGAGATACTTTACTAAGAAGAATATTTTCCAGCT
>CAUYPK010054333.1:0-15600 GCA_963574355.1 Loris lydekkerianus | reverse complement strand
TATTTCGATGTAGCAATTGTCTGTTTCCTTTTCTAGATGTATTTATGTTCATTTGTTCTTTATGAGGTTTTTGTTTCTAGTCCTTATCTTAAACATTGTTATTGTTATTAAATTTTAAGCCTTTTTAATTTTGTGAAGGCAAAAAAATGGAAACCTAATAAACACATGTATATGTAAAAATAAAAAAAAAAGACTGTTTCAAATTTACATTTTCTAGTAGTAACACCTCTGGGTGTAGGGAAATGCAATTAATTTTTGTGTGTGGATCTATTTAATTTGTTAAATTCTAACATTTTAATTTTTCTGGAGATTCTTTTGGGTATTTTTTATGTGAACTTTCATCATTTGTAAGAATAACAATTTTGTTTTGTCCTCTTTAGTAATCATGTTTTTAAAAATCAATTTTTAAATTACATATGGTAAAAACTAATCTTTGTGGTGCACGGTTCTATGACTTTTGGTAAATGCATGAAGTCATTTTTCTACCACTACAATCAAATTATACAACAATTTTATTACCCTCCAAAATTCCTCTCTGCTACATATTTTTATCCAGTTCCTCTTCTCTACTACAAACCCTGAAAACCATTTGTCTGTTTTTCATCCCACTAGTCTTGCCTTTTCTAGACAGTTATACAACTGGAATCTCATTGTATGTAAGTAGGAGTTCTTGCTTCTCTTAGGAAAATCTCTCTGAATGTATGTCTGACTTTGTAAGAAATAACCAAACTATTTTCCAAAGCGCTCGCACCATTTCCATTCTCACCAGAGTTCAGTTATGCTTCTTCTTGAGAGCCTCAGTTTTTAAATTTATTTTATTTTTGAGTCTTGAGAGTTTAACATGCTATGAATGCAAGTCTTTTGTCAGACATGTAATTTGCAACCTTTTTGTTTGTTTGTTTGAGGCTTTTTCCCTCTTTCACAACAATGTCTTTTTCAGACATTTTAAGTCCGAGTTATTGATGCTGTTTTCTGTTCATTCTTGTGGGGTCAAATTTAAGAAATCTTTGCTTCATTCATTGTTACCAAGGTTTTCTCTTGTGTTTTCTACTATATGTTTTATAGTTTCACAATTTATATTTATATCTATGATATAGTTTAAATTAATGTTTTATATAAAATGTGCAGTTTGGGCTGAGCTTCTTTTGTTGCATGTGGCCATCCATCTAATTGTTCTAAGTCTATGTGTGTACGTGCATGTGTGTGGGTATTTGAGACAAAAGGATGGACATATTTGTTTCTAATACCCAGTAGAAATTTAACTCTTTTTGGTCATGAGTACAAGTATAAAATCTGCACGTTCTAGCCCCCTCACATAGGAAATTTAACAGCTCAAATGTATCAAACATGAATACCCCAGTGACAACCGTGTGACTTCACAGGCCCTCTCACCCTGCATAGTTACTGCTGGTACACTAACAGAGGGAAAGTATTATTTTACAATGCAATAGCAGAATTTTCTATTTGTCTCACCTTCAAATGAGATTGTGTACTTTTAAGATAACTAATTATTACAGCAAAGGTTCTAGGACAAAAGGGTGATGTTTTATGTAATATGGTCAGATGGGCCTATCAGGTATTTGAGCAAATGTGTCGTGACCTATGGTACAAGACCACTTCCTCCCCAAGACAGTGTTAGAATGAGGAAGCTCTGTGGACTGCCTGCTAAACTCTACCTCTGGCTTATAACAACATGCAACATCAATCAGATGTTATCAATTTCCCTGAGGTCTGCATCTGCGAGCAAAACCTTTTCTTCCAACTTGTTTAGTGATAATCAAATATTTATACTTAGACACAATGTCATGGGGTAAAGGGAACTATTAAAAACAGTTATTAATCTTCTGCTGCATGGTACCACAGAGGACAGTGTTTTACATATTTTACATATATCCTAATTCAATCTATCTTCAGGCAAATCGAGTGTGGTGAGCATTAGTATCCTATTTCCATAGGAAAGAGCGATTTAGAGAGGTAAGAGCTTACTTTAGTCACACACCTAGAAAATAGAGGAGCCAGGTATGAAACACAATTGTACTTCCAAAGCCCACAAGTGAAACTCAGAATTGATTCTATTTTATAAATCTTTAAATCTCCATTTTATGACAACATTCTCATTGTTACTGAGAAATGACCTTTTCTTGCTTTAGAAAGCTGTTGCTTAGTCCAAAGTCCTCAATACTGAAGTCCTTTTGGCTGAAGTGTGTTGGTCAGCCTGGGTTAGAGCCTTTTTATACCTTGTAGTGTGTTCTTACCATTATAGCTCTGCTAGAGGAGAGGTCCGCATAGCCTTGGCACTGATGGGATTAGAGAAAAATAATGAAGCCCCTGTCTCCATCAGTCACAAGGTGATCTTCTACCTTAGGGAGAGCTATGAAAGGATGTACAGAAATCAAACAACTGAAAAATTGTGCTTGTTTACTCTCAGCAAGGAGGATTGATTTTTATTCATTCTGTTTTCAATTAATATACCTAATTTAACCTTTAAAAATGTCACCTTCTCTTTCACTCTCAGTAATAAATATACTTTTTTTTTCTGATTTAATTTGAGAAGCCTCCCCATTACTTTTAGCAGCTGCTGCCCTTTTGGGTTGAGTTGGGATAGGGAGGTAGAAAAGGGAGATATGAAAAGGAAGCTTCTAGAACATACCTGTTCTTTCATTTTCATTGGCACTTGTTCCAGAGTATGCTGATCTTTGCAGTACACATGAATGTATTCCTCTCAGTGGGAGTGGCAGGAGTGAGGAAGAATAATAACAACGAAGAATTAATAAAACCTGACACTGTAAGAAGAATCCTAGCAATACTGGATATCCTATGTTTGAAACAATTTCAGAGACTGTTGCTCAGCGAAATGTGAACCTTTTGCTTTGTAGTTGAATAATATTAGTCCCTGTGCACTATACTGTGACCAGGTTTCTTACCCAGTGCTGTAGACCAGTACCTCTCTCTCTTTTTTTTTTTTTTGCAGTTTTTGGTTGGGGCTGGGTTTGAACCTGCCACCTCCAGCATTTGGGGCTGGCGCCCCACCCCTTTGAGCCACAGGTGCCGCCCTCTCTCTCTCTCTCTTTTTTTTTTTTTTGGAGAAAGAGTCTCACTTTATCACCCTGGATAGAGTGCTGTGGCATCGTAGCTCACAGCAACCTTGAACTCTTGGGCTCAAGAGATCCTCTTCCCTCAGCCTCCTGAGTAGCTGGGACTACAGGTATGCACCATTGAGTTCAATTAATTTTTTTATTTTTAGTAGTGACAAGGTTTCACTCTTGCTCAGTCTGGTCTTGAACTCCTGGGCTCAGGCAATCCACCTGCCTCAGCCTGCCAGAGTGCTAGGATTACAGGTGCGAGCCACCACGCCTGGCCTAGACCAGTGCTTCCTAGTGCTTTCAAATCACCAGAGATTCTTGTGAAACTGCAGAAGTTTAAGATCAGACCTGGGGTGCGGCTTACAATCGTGCATTTCTAATAAGCTCCCAGGTGATGCTAATGCTGCTGTCTTTAGGGTCAGCCTTGTGAGTAGCCAAAAACATAAAAATTTCAATCCCTGAACGTATAATCTTGTTGAAGATTCTACATGGAAAACTTGGCTTGTGTACACATGTACTTTACCCATATAAAGAAAACTATTTAGGTCAAAATTTTTTTGTGATTGAGGCTTGCACTAAATGTTTTTAGGTAAAAATAATGACTATACTTCATGATTTAGCCCAAGTGATTTTTAAACTGTGTGCTGTGAGAGGTTCTTAGATGTGCTGTGAAAAAATTTAAAGATAATGAATTAAATTATTTTTGAAAGAAGTTCAAAGCACATTAAGTATATTCTTATTTTTACTCTTTTTTTTTTTTTTTGATCAAAGTAATTTAAATGTGCCACTAAAGTTTAACTGTAGGTTCAAGTGTGTCAAGAGATAAAAAAGGTTGAAAAACATTGAGTTAGTTTGTTCTAGGGACCATGTTAAGGACTTTACACATATTACATTATTTAATTCTCATATCCTCTATGAGAGATATTACTTTTATTATTTGCATTTTTGATAAGTAAACCAAGGCATAAAGCAATGGCTCCACAGCTCTATGGGGACACGTAGTTAGTACAACTGTAGAGACTGCATGCAGACTTGAGTTGTTTGGTTGTAAAACTTGCGTTGTTAGTCATCACTCGACTACAAATTATTAGATAATGACTTAAAACCCTTTTTTTCCTATGGAATTAAATGATGGAAGGCATGAACTTTAAGTCCCAGGTGGATTTGAGGCCTGAGTCTTCTGCTCACTGATTATTTGACCCTGAGAAAGTCTTGCAGTTCCAGTTTCTGTATTTGAAAATGGAGATTTTATCACATTTGCTCCTCTCTTCTCTGCATGTTGAAGATTAAATGGAATCACACAGCTCATGTGTTGTGACCTATAAAACAGCACAAAGAGGTTGTTTTTTCTCATTCCCATTTATTGTTCAAAATAGGCATGATAACTTTACAAGACTCAAATATTTGGCCCAGTCTCATTTGACACTTGCCAGTAGGAGGGCTGGCTATTCTTGTAAATAGGCAGCTTGCTGCACCTGGCTCACAGCGCAGAGTTAAACTATGCACAGTTCAGGACACTAAGTAGTGTTTTGACCAACCTGGGGCCTACTTCCTTATCCTTCATCTGAAGAAGGTGGAGAAAGTGATCTCTAAATTTCTTCCATCTAACAGTTGACTTTTTGATTTTTGCTTTCAATTGACCTGTAACTGCTGTTGGTTAGGTGTCTTTGCAAGGTTTCAACATTGACGATGATAATGATGATGATTTTGTAATTTTGCCCTGTTTCTTTGTAGATAATTTCTTTCAAATTCTGATAAATTTATTTTTGTGCCAGCTGTAACTAGTTTCTATTCTGACTTCAATTCAAAAGTAGGAAATAATTTACAGTAATGGTACAGTAAGGTACAATTTGCATGCTGGGAATTAAGGAGATTACAGGTCAGTACACAATACTTTAGACAGAGGAATATATTAGGGAAATGTGGCCTGCAATATCTGTAGATATTACAAATCTCAGAGCTGAGGACAAGCAGCAGGAACAAAGTTATATGCTCTGCTAGTACAGAGTCATGGGAAAACCAGCAACAGAATAAATTCTTCAGTTCCATGGGGAAAGCGTAGAAGTAAAAGTTATACATAACTGAGTGGAAATCCAGAAACTAGACAAGTGCTACAGAAGAGAAACGCATGACTTAGATGCCTATGACACTGTAGGAGAAAAGATAAAGAAGGTGTGTGCTTCTTGGAAATAATAAGTACTGCCATTTAAAGCTTTTTAATCTATATATCACCATTAAGTATAATGTTTCATTTTAATCTGATGACATTCCTTTGTTTTTTTTTGCAGACAACATTTTTTTATTTTCATTTTTAGACAGAGTCTCACTTTGTCTCCCTTGGTAGAGTGCCATGGTGTCATTGTTCAAAGTCTTTGGCTCAAGTAATTCTCTTGCCTCAGCCTCCCAAGCAGCTGGGATTGCAGGTGCCCACCACAACACCCAGCTAGTTTTAGAGATGGGGTCTCACTCTTGCTCAGGCTGGTCTTGAACTTCTGAACTCAAACAATCCACCCACCTCCGCCTCCCAGAGTGCTGGGATTACAGGCGTGAGCCACTGCGCCCAGCCTACATTTTATTTAGAATACATTGTTTGGCAATTATACCCATTTTCTAATTTTTCTGATTTGTATAAACATATGGACATGTATACTACCTACTTGTCATATAAGGGCAAAAATAATTTGTACTTCCAAAAACTTAAGTTGAATGTATGATTTTGACACTTTTCAATTCCTGAGAATCATAAAGAAAGAAATGGTACATCTGAACGTAGGGAGGAAGAGACCTTCAAATATTTACATCCATATTCCTTCTCATAACTGGAGGTATTGAAATATCTCTTTTGGACATGCTCGCTCTCCCCACCCTTCTTCTCCCCCACTCCCCTTCAGTTCCTGCACTGCTTCCTCCTTCTATTCTAGAACAAACAGGGTCCTGTGCCCCAGGGATGCCTATGACATTCCTTTGTGATAGAAATATGTATGTCCACTCTGCAAATGAAGAAGTTAAGGCTTAGAGAGGTTGATTTATTTATTCTTGAATTAGAGAAACCAGAAACTTTAAATTTGAGACATTTCCCATAGTGCTCTATAGCCTTTTTCTAGCCAAACTTAATAAAATGCATATATTCCACAAAGCAGTACAAGTACTCATTAAAAACTATTTTATGTGAAAGGACAGCATTGCTAATAAATCATCTAACATAGACACATTGATATACACAACAGTGTGCTGGCCCAATGTTTGCTTCTTTCTTGATGACATAAGGGATTAACTTATTTTTTATTAGCATGTTTTGCAGAACTGGAAAAATACTGAACAGAAAGGAAATATAGCTCCTCAACTTTAGCTGCTGCCAGACTACATTCCAAGAAGTCAGATAAGACGAGCCTAATGGAAAACAAATGCTCTAGAAAACAATTCCCCTCTGTTATCATTTCACAATAACAACTGCTCTGGAAAACAAATTGCTTTCTGTTATCATTTCATAACAACTTTTCTGTTCTTTAAAATTGCAGTAAAAGCCCAAGCTACTCATCCTTGGGGCCAGCATTTTTCCTTCCTTTCATGCAGTGCTCTTTGCTCTCTTGAAATGTAAAATAAACTTGCTTTAGAATCTATCTTATTCTTGAGTTTTGAATTCTTTCTCAGCCTACATTATAAGAACCCTTAACATTATATATGTTTTTATGTATGTTATTTATATTGTAAATGCATAATACATAGAAAATATGTATTTTATATATTAAAAATAAATAATATATACTATATAGTAGAACCTCCATAGTAGATCACCTCCCTACTTTGACTTCCTCCTTAAGTTGACCTACTTTTCATAGACTGGAGATGCACCACATGTACTAAGGCCTAGATCCTTATGTTGACTACCTTCTTATGTGGACCAGTTTGTTATAGTCCCTTGGGTGGCCAAATTGCTATACTCTACTATATATTTGATGTGTATATTTTGTATTTCATTAAATTTTAATACTCAAGTCACATTTGAATTCTGCAGTTATAAGAGGTGCTCAAACTTGACTTGTCTTTTGTTGTGGTATATATTGCCTCCTACAATTTTAATACAGTTTTTTCTGTTCTTAAAATGAATATACACGTTTTTGGCACTCTCTCTATATATTTAATACATATGAAGAAATATATATGTATTTCACTGTGGGTGTGAGTATATATATACACAATTCTTGCTCCAAATGACAACATTCTGCAGCCTTCCATGTCTAAATGCCTCTTCAGGGTTGGAGCAAAAACCTTGTCATCTTGCTGGAGGACTATCATGCCTTCCATAGTCCTTGTGGACCTTCATCTGATGTTTTTCACACTTTCTAGATTATCTAGAGCATGCTATTCATGTCAATAAAGCTCCTGTGTATTGACTAAAATTGTAAAACATATAAAAACAATATTTGTAAAGATCATAAAAAGGCAAAGACCCATATAGTGAATCAGCACCTTGTTGAGGATATGTTCCTTTATGCTCACAGCAGATCTTCTTTGTTTAGATTCTCTACCTGGCTTTAAATTTGCAAGTCATTCAGATTTGTAGATTATTTTTTTACTGTGTTTACTCTGATTATTTTGCACCCTCTTAGCTTAAATCTGATGAAAATCAGCAGACAATTTTTTTTAAGGAGAGCTTTAAGACCCTTAGCATGTGTAACCTGTGAGCTCTCTGCTGCAGGTGGTGCCACTGAGTTGTGGAAGTCTTCAGGGTGGGGAGGGGGCTGTTCTGCTTCCAGCCCTGTAGGAAGAATGTAATGCCTTTGGTCAAGCTTGGGCAGAACTAGGAAGCAGGTGCACAGCTAAGACCTTTGATTGCTGAGCCTCTGACTAAACCACTTTGGGGCCAAGGATTTTTTATTTTTTAATGTTAACATTTGCAATGTTATTTATATTCCACACTTTTTAAAGAATTTAGACAAAAAACACTTTTCAGAAATAACCAGTGGGATGAAAGGACAACAGGTACTTCTTACTAATAAATGCCTTGGCATCAGGTATCCTTTTTAGGTGTGGCTACCTTATAGTCAACATTTTCTTTTGTTTTCTGGCTCAGGTGAATGTACACCTTCCCAGAACCTTCATTTGCTGCCAGTTTTGGCTTCTGGCAAATTCACTGGCTTACTTGCTTGTTTTTTCATTTTCTTTCTTTCTCTCTCTGCACTGGACTTAGCCTTCTAGACCACTTGCTTACTCGTGTATTCCAAAAAGAAAAAAAGTAAGGTATACAAAGTCCTATTTCCAGTGCTGAAACAATAAACTGAGATATTAGCACTCATTCTCAATGTGTGTATCTTCTACTCCCCCTAAACATATTATTAAAGAAGATTAGCCCCATAGTGCTTAGAAACAAATGACAAATAGACTCTTTGTAAATAGAAATTTAGTTATGCATGCAAGTTTCCTAGTAATTGGCAGGGAAATCTTCGTTCTTACCTATTTGGTGGCTCCCAGGAGTAATGTATTACTCAAACAACTAATGTTTTCTTGAATATGTTATAGGACTTTTATTTGGGAAAAAAACCAACTGCTGTTAGCTTTGGTTTAGTCGAATATTTGCTTTGTAATTTTTTTCTACCTGAAAAAAGAAAACTCTTGTCTCATCCATAAGAGGAGTAAGGAAATTTGAATTCAGTTAAAGAAAGAGGCATGGTAGGGTCAGAGAGTGGTTATCATGAGATCAGGTTTGTGTTCTAATAGATGATTCTGATACTGTGTGCTATTCACAAGTGCCTAAGAAGATTCAGATTTATAAATATTCATCCAGACATATCAGAAGAAAGCTTTGCCATTTAATATTTTCCACTTATTAGAATAATGCATGTTTTCATTTTTTTAAAAAAATATTTATTATGGTATCAGTTAAATACATACTTCAATTAATTTTAGCATGGCACAAGGGCTACTTATATTGAAAGTTTTAAAAACATCTATTTACATTTGAAATGAAATATTTTTAAAGTATACCTTGTAATGTCAAAACTAAACATGATGATTGAATCAGAAGAGCGAGTTTCTTGGGAGAGGATAAGAGGAGGCCCATGTGAAGTTTCTGGGATGTTGGGACTATTCTGTGTCTTGATGCAGGGGGTGGTTACAGGATACACATATAGAAATTCACTTAATACTTATACACTTTATGTATGTTATACCTCAACCAAAACAAGAATGGAAAAAAGGTGTCTCTAATATTTAAAATGATGTAAAATGAATTAATTGGACTTACATGGGCAAATACTAACTTTGCCTTCTTTTGTTCAGTTTCTTCCTCCTGTCATCCCTTTTCCCTAAAAAAAATTTCAGTAGCAAAATAAAAGGATGTACCATAAAATATTCCTGATGGATATGGGAATGGCTTTCTACAAATAAATAATAAAAACTATTAGGAAATGCATTCATACTTCAAAATTACAATTAGTGAAAGGCAAGAAATGGCAAAGAAGAAATGTAATAATTAATAAACAAATGAAAAAGATGTTTAGACTCGCTAAAAATTAAAGCACTGCAAATCATAACAAGATAAAAGTCTTATTTGTAAAATTAGTAAAGACAATTGAAAGATTTTATTATTTAATATTATTAAAGTCAACATTATTATGTCTCATATGATTAAGAAAAGGTAGAGAAATACGATTTTCAAAAACAAAACACAAAAGGTACTTTGTAATACAATCAGGTACTATTTCACAAAAGGTACTTTGTAATACAATCAGGTACTATTTCTTAAAAGTTTATATTCAATTAAATTTTTTAGTTTGATATGTCTGAAAGTTTTAGATTCTTCTATCATGACATATAAATTGTATTTTACATTTTGTTATAGTTGTATACTTCATGTAAGTTTCAGAAATCTAATAGTTGAGGGATGGATGGTCAATTTCTCTTGATTTACTAGACTCAGATACTGTTTGACAATAGAACAATTTGCTCTCCACCAAGAAACCTTTTGCCATAACAGCTCTCAATGTTGAATCTTGCTGGGAATTCTGAAAACAAAGAATTGGAATAATATGCATTGGAGTGTAAAAGATTCCACCAGTGTTTTATTCTTCTGCATGTGGCTATCTAATTTTCCCAGCACCATTTATTGGATAGGATTCCTGTTACCACTCACAAAAAATTAATTCAAAGTGGATAAAAGACTTAAGCTATTTAAGCTATGAAACCATAAGGATTCTAGAAGAAAATACAGGGAAAACTCTTCTAGATAGCAAGCCAAGGCAAAGAATTTATGACTCAGATGCTACAGCAATTACAGCAACAACAAAAATGAATAAATGGGACATGATTAGATTATGAGGCTTCGGCACAGCTAAGAAAATAACCTACAGAATGGGAGAAAATATTTGTAAGCTGTATATCTGATAAATGGCGAATAACTAGACTCTATGAAATCTCAAGCAAATCAGTAAGATAATAACAAAACTATTAAAAAGTACATAAATGACACGAACAGAAGTTTTTCAAGAGAGGATAGACAAATGGCCAATAAACATGTGAAAAAGTGCACATCACTAATCATCAAGCAAATGCAAATTAAAACCACAATGAGATGTCACCTTACCCCAATTACAATGGCTTTTACGAAAATGTCCAAAAAACAATAAATGCTGGTGTTGATTTGGAGACAAAGGAATGCTTAAACACGGTTGATGGGGCTATAAATCAGTACAACCTCTATGGACAACAGTACAGAGATTCCTCAAAGAACTAAAAGTGGACGTAGAATTTGCTCTAGCAATCCCACTACTGGTTATCTACCCAAAGGGAACAAAGTCATTTTATAAAAAAGACACCTGCACTTGAATGTTTTTCACAGCAGAGTTCACAGGTACCAACTTGTGGAATTGACTCGAGTGCCCATCAGTTCATGAATGGATCAACGAAATGTGATATATATACATACATATATATAAATACACATATATATGTATGTATATATCCTATCCTAAGTGAATATCCTATCTTAAAGGTTTATGGTGGATAGTAAATGGTTCTATTTTGTCAAACAATATCTGAGCCTAGTAAATCAAGAGAAATTGACCGTCTCTCCCTCAACTTTTAGATTTCTAAAACTTACATGAAGTGCACAACTATAATAAAATGTGAAATACAATTTAAATATCATAATAGAAGAATTTAAAACTTTCAGACATAACAGACTAATACATTCAATTGAATATAAACTTCTAAGACCCCTATTCTAAGTGAAGTTGTCTATAAAGAAGGGAGAAAAACACCTCGTGTACTGTCTATTAAATTGGAACGAACCAATGAGTACGTGTGAACAGAGGGAAGTTCAAGTCATTGGAAATCAAGCAGGGGGGAGTGAGGAGGAGGGGTAGAAGAAAGACTACCTAACGGGTATAGTGCACACTGTTTGGGTGATGGGTACACTTAACCCCCAACTCAAGCATTATCAAAGCAATCCATGTAACAAAAAACATTTGTACCCCTGCAATATTTTGAAATAAAAAAATAAAGCAAAGCAAAAAAGCAACAAATAAAGCTATTTCTGACTTCATAAAAAAAAGAAGAAAAGATTCCTGAAGTACAACACCCTTGAGGTCGGCATATCCAGGGAAATAGATGTACCTTGGAGCACTTCAGGCCCAGGGATAGTAGATGATGTCAATGAAGTTTACTCACAATATTTTCAACATCTACTGGTTTTTTTCCTAAACTAGCTCAACTGTGAGGGTCTATCAGAATGTGGACCTGGCTTATTTCTTCTGGCTGTCCCCTATAAGCCATGGGGTGAGCTAATTCTTTATGAGTCTGCTTAAACGTCTGACATTTGTCTGCAGGGTCCGTCACCCTTCTGCCTGGAGCTGGGCACTCCACACGAGCTGTGAAAAGTGCATTTTTCACCTGCCTGCTCTGTGTTGCGCTGTCATTATTTGCAATAAGACTGTGGGCATGACTATGTGTTATTCATGGACCATGTGTTATTCAAATGCAGGCACTTTATTTCCAGTGCCTGGAGTCTAAGGCAGTTAATGTGTATTTATGGAATGGGTGAGAATAATTAAGTTGCACTGGGAGGTAATGTGGCAGAGAAGAAAGAGCCCTGAAAGCATGGGATGGACTGGCTGCGTATGTTGGTGCCTCTGAGACCTGGGAAGGCGTTTAACTTCTCTGAACTTTAGTTTCGGTGTTTTCAAAAGGAAGATAATAATTCCCACCCAAGTTAAATTATGGATATGAAATGTAGAGATTAAATGAGAAAGCTGTGGAAACACCAGTGCTCCAGCACGTAGTGACAGTCCCTTCTTTCTCTTGGCACCTTCTCTTTCATTGGCGAGAGGGTCTCTGGGCAAGAATAAGGAACAGGCATGTGAATGCTGTGCTCACCCGTGGGTCTGCACGGAAACACGCACGCAGAGGCACTTTACCATATACTGTTATTTCCACCTTGGTCCCCTTTGATGACATTTAGAAGAGGATTTCAACATTAACTGGAAAAGTCACTAATTTATAGCCCAGGTTGGGTTGCAGAATAATGTTTCGGATGGAGGGGTCATCAATAATTATTTAGCACATCAAGATTCTTTGAATATTTGCTTCAGACAAGCCTTTCTCCCAGAATGTGCTGTCCTAATGCTCCAGTCAATAAGCCATTCTTCATTTTAGCATTTTCATTATGCATTCTGATTTTTAACCTTGAAGATTTTTAATGGAGCTATATAAATTTGCCTCAAGATGACATGCAATATTGCTGGATCTTTTCTATATAAGTCCTTATTACCCAAGTAGATATTATTTTTGGTGAAACCCAGGAACATGTCCTCAGGTTAAGTCAAGTCAATGCTTATTCTGAGGGCATAAGATTTTTCTATTCTATTTCTGCATTGTAATCAAACTGGGTGGGAATAGTTATTACTTGCTGCCCAGAGTTAGTTACTAAAGAGAAGCTGTGTTAGGCTGAGCCTTCATGTCCCTTCAGACATGGTCATTCAAGCAAATTTATTAAAAATTTCCTCAACCTCATCAATTCATGATAAACTCCCTTTCAGCCAGACTTTAGCTCTCATTTGAAACTTCTTTATTTCAAATTTTTATAGATTGAAACAGAGCTCTGACTGCAAATTCTATTCTTCCAAATATCTGTATTTTTAATTTCCTCTTCCATGGCTTTTATTTTGATTGTGGTCTCCTACCGCTCAGCCCCTTCTCCATACCAAGTCTTCTGTACTGACAGTACTTAGCTCTCTCTCTCCCTGGACCCTGTGGGCAGCTACTTCCTGTGTATTCACTCTTACATCCTCTTCTCCCCTTTTTCTTCTGTCAGTTCTGCCTTTGATTCTCCAACTTTGTTTAATCATCACTACACTTTTCCTGGGAGAGAGAATCACTCATTCAGTACATATTTATTCAGTTCCTACTACACCATGCAGGGTGCAGATGTTACAACAGAGTATCAGCAGTTCTTGAGATTTCACATTCAGTGGAGGTGTTCACTATACATTTGTGTGGCTATTCCCACCCAGAGCCCAACTCCTTCTTCACCATCCTTTTGCTCATGGCTAGAGGTTTCCCTCTGACCTTGCTAAATTCAAAGTGGGGTCATCCGCTTCCCAGAGAAAGTTCCGTGTCAGGCTCAGTACTAGATGGGAATCTACCTTTTAATAGAAACCTAAGGTTACTCATTTGTACATTGGAATTGGAGAAACATTTCTTGACAGGATGCCCATGGCAAGGGTTTTCATTGTTCTCTGTTCCTTTCAGGCCCTTACGCAGATGTACTTCCCTACTTTTAAAGGAGAACTTGTTTCTCAGACTGAGTGATATTTGAGACCATAGACCTGAACTCCTTCCACTTTCCTTCTCTCTATCTGAGAGCTGCACTGATGTCCATCTTCACTGCTCTCTCCTTAGGAGAAATGTTGCCTAGGTAAATGTTTCTCTTCGACCTCTTGATCTTACTTCCTTCTCTTTCCTTCCTTCCTCTCTCCCTCCCTCCCTCCCTCCCTTCCTTCCTTGCCAATGCTGATTGTAAAAATTGCCAATGCTGACTGTATTTCAAGTCATCATGGTAGGGTATTGGGAAAAGTTTTCTTTCTTTTTTTATTTAATTAATTTATTTTTAAATTAAATCATAGCAGTGTACATTGATATGCTCAGGGGGCATCATACACTAGCTTCATAGACCGTTTGACGCATTTTCATCACAATGGTTAACATAGCCTTCCTGGCATTTTCTTGGTTATTGTGCCAAGACATTTACATTCCACATTGACTAAGTTTCGCATATACCCTTGTAAGATGCACCGCAGGTGTAATCCCACCAATGCCCCTCGCGCTTCCCCCCGGCCCCCGGGCGGCCCCCCCGGGGCCGGGGGCCCGGCGGGGGGGGGGGGGGCGGGGGGGGGGGTTGGTGGAATCACACCTACGGGGCATCTTACAAGGGTAAGGGTGAAACTCAGCAAATGTGAAATATAAATGTCATGCTACAGTAACTAGGAACATGCCAGGAAGGCTATGTTGACTATTGGGATGAAAATGTGTCAAATGGTCGATGAAGCTAGTGTATGATGCCCCATGATCATATCAATGAACACAGCTCTGATTTAATAAAAAAAATATAATAAAGTGTAATTAGTACCTATATTACTCAACCTGTTCCAAAAGATAGAAAAATAAGTAAGACTACCCAACACGTTCTATGAAACAAACATCACCCTCATGCCCAAATCAGGAAAAGACCCAACAACAACAACAAAATTATAGAGCAATATCAGTAATAAATATAGATGCAAAAATATTCAAGAAGATCCTAAAAAAACAGAATCCAGCAACACATTCCACAAATTATACATCATGCCCAAGATGTTTTTTTTTTTTCTAATTATTAAATCATAGCTGTGTATATTGATATGATCGTGGGGCATCATACACTAGATTTATAAACTTTTTGATAAATTTTCATCACAATGGTAACATAGCCTTCCTGGCATTTTCTTAGTTACTGTACCAATACATTTGCATTCCACATTTATTACGTTTCACATATACACTTGTAACATGCACTGCAGGTGTAATCCCATAAATCACCCTCCCTCTACCCATCTCCCACCTCCCTTCTTTTTTTCCCCTTTCCCCCTATTCTTAGGTTATATCTGGGCTATAGCTTTCATGTGAAAGCCCTAAATTAGTTTCATATTAGTAAATTTGAGACTTTGAGTAAATTTGGTACTTTTTCTTCCATTCTTGAGATGCTTTACTAAGAAGAATATGTTCCAGCTCCATCCACTTAAACATGAATGAGATACAGTCTCCATATTTATTTAGGGCTGCATAATATTCCATGGTGTACTAATACCAAAGTTTATTAAACCATTCATGGATTGATGGGCACTTGGTCTTATTTCATGACTTAGCAATAATGAATAGGGCTGCAATAAAAATTCTGGTACAAATATCTTTGTTATGATGTGATTTTTTTGTCTTCTGGGTATATGCCCAGCAAAAGAATTACAGGATTGAATGGCAGATTTAT